>PVJD01008388.1:0-73166 GCA_004026545.1 Mormoops blainvillei
GGCCCGTCGCTGGTTCTGCTGGCCGGGGCGCTACTGCTGCTGCTGCTAGGGACCGTTGCGCCCTGACCGCCTCCCCGCTCGTGTCCCCCTCATCCCTACTCCTCCTGGGCGCCTGCCCAAGTGTCCGACGCACCCATGTGCAAAGCTCCAGACCCAGGACCCACCTTGGGTCCCTCTGTTCTGACTTTTACCTGTTGGCAATAAATGAGTCTCAGCTGGTGCAACACTGCCCCACCCATCCCGGAGGCTGTGCCCAAAGGTGGGGCACCCTGGAGGCTGAGCCTGTGACGTTCCTGCCACGCCTACAGTCCTCCTAGGCTTCCCCAGGCTCCCTGCCCCCAAACTAGGCGGCCTGAGACTTGAGCAATGTGAAAGCACCCTGGTAACAGTGGCTGTTGGTCACTCTGCAAGCAGTCCTGATGGCACCTCGTTGACTACGGAGGCTGCTGGGTCACATGTTAGGGAGGTGGGTTAGGGGAGAGGCTTTGACAGTGTGGTGAGCGGGACCAGTAAATGGCATTGGTCCAATTAAGATAACAAAGCATTTAAAACAAAGTGGAGTCACTTACGCTAACTAAAATATCAGCCATGACACTTCGGTTCAAGAGGAAAATTACCTAAGTCAGAGTAAACACATCTGGCAAGAAGTCATGTCTGCACATGTGGTCAGAGAAGACACATCAGGCAAGGAGACACACTTAAGACATCTGCACGTGGTCGGGGGAGCCATGTCTGCAGAGTAGGGACCACCCATAGATAGGCTAATATTTGAAATATTATTTGAAATATTAGAAAATATTTGGTATTAAAACTAGTTTGAGTTTGGTTTGGTTAAACAGGCGTACCTTTAGAAATTATAAGCATTGCCCTGGCTGGTGTGGCTCAGTGGATTGAGCACCAGCCTGTGAATTGAAAGATCACCGGTTCCATTCCCAGTCAGGGCACATGCCTGGGTTGCAGACCAGGTCCCCAGTTGGGGGCGTGTGAGAAGCAACCTATTGATGTATCTCTCGTGTGTGTCTCCCCTTCTCTCTCACACTCTTCCTGTCTCTCTAAAAGTAAATAAATAAAATCTTTTAAAAAACAACCAGAATTATAAGCATTAAGTATAACACTTTTATTCTACCTGGATTTATTGGTTAAATAAGATTATGTTATCAGGAAAAAATAACTTAAGGTGAGGGTAACTGCTTAAATGTATCATAAAACATTCAAAAGTAGTCTAAATATGATTGTTAAGACCTAATAAATTAGATAGATGTACATAGAATAAAAGGTGTTTATGTGAAACTTTTTAGCAATAAGTGTACTCATATGTTATATGTACTTAAAAATAGCTTCCCAAAACCTTCTGGTAACTTGAAACCTTAGAGTTTTGCTGTGTTGTATATGATGGAAATCATTCAACATCTAGATAATTTTCAAATAAGATAAAATATTGATAAATAAGTCTAAGTTTACCTACTTTTGGAGTCTTATTACAGAGAAAGCGAAAGACAAAATCAGATCTGTTATGAATATGGCTTGCGTTTTGTTGAGGAAGCATATGTTTCCAAAAACTACGAAATATCTGTCAAAAAAAACCCCAGAAGCCTATGTTTGTTGAGGTTATGAAATGTATTCATAAATTGGCCATTCTAAAGAAGGCTAATCGCTTGCTTTTTAAGTTTTTACTAGAAACTAAAGTTTTTAAGGAATAAAATTCATATATATATGTAATTAAAAATACTAGGAATAATAAGGAAAATAACGTGGAATGCAAGGAAGGAATATGTTTTTGGTAAAAGAATGTATAAGGAATTATTAGTACATGGAGAGCCAGCGGAAAATCCCAAGACCGGTGATCAACGTCCATGGGTGGAGGTCAAGAAAGACCGAAGAGGCTGGCTGCCCCAGTCTGAGAACTAAAAGAATTTATTAAGAAAACCTACATAGAAGGCTTCTCCTTCTACTTGTACTTGATTTATTTATTTTTTGGGTGGCTACCAGATGGAAGGCATCCCCGTGTCACTTGGCAGATGCCGAAGAATCCATAAGATCAAAGATGAGCGGGGGACCAGTCACGAATACTAGGATTTGAATACTTCCAGGTGCGGAAATTGCTTTGCACGCTTGGCCAGGTCAGGACGATGGCCTGCAGCGGGAAGCGGTGGAGGGATGCTGACCTACGGCAGAAGGAACATCAGTTATGATCGGACCCCCCTCCAAGGCGGATGGTCAGTAAACACCCCCCCGCTTCTGTCCCAGGTCTAGCAGCGGCCACTCCACCCCTCCTGGCTGGCTCCCACAATCTCACGCACCCCCCTCTTCTGCCAGGTGTCCTGAGTGGTCCGTGAGGGGCTTTAGGAGTGTGGAGGCAGCTCGTGGAGCTGCCAACAGATCCCACTGGAGACACAGCCCACAGCAACAATACAGCCACAAGCAGGGAAGGAGGAGGGTTGGAACAGGCCGTGTAGCAGTAGCAGGGTTCCCACCGTGCCCTCCCAGGCCCTGAACCAGTGTTTTAACCACTCCCCTAGACCTGGGGTCAGGCTCTTGGGGGCATATGCACTTCCTTGTGTGCTAACAAAGACGAAACACGCACAAATTTATCTGGTATAAAAACATAACATCTGGTTTGGATGACGGCACAGGTGCGCCCCGGTGACTGGGTGCCACGGGCAGCAGAAAGAGAAGGTCAGAAAGACAGGCAGTTAGTGGGGACTTGGACTGGGAGATCTCCTTCTGTAAGAAATAAACCTGCGGCCTGATCCTGAGACGTTAAAGCGGCCACACACAGCCTTGGGAATGTGATCAGGCTATATAAACCACACGAGTAGGCCGGGGGAGGTGGTGCTTTCTGGCGTGAGGAGGTGAGTGGGAGGGGCGCCAGGCCAGACCAGGACGCCTACCTTCGCCCCTCTGTCAATGGCCGGTGTCCAGTCCGCGTATAGTGCACTCCCAGAGGTCCCTGTTGCCTTAGGATAACAGGATCCCACCAGAGACGGAACAGTTTCTCCCCCCGCCTCCGGGGGTGTGAAGGGACTGGCCCATCCTCATAGACTGTCCCATTGCAGATACCAACAAACTGTCCCTATCCCAGAGACAAAAGGGCTCTGCGCCCTCGGTACCATGGTCCGCGTCCACGGCCGGCGTCAGCAATGCTGCTGTGTCTCCAATACCTTTACTCTAGTGGGTGCCTCAGTCTGAGTGCTCAGCCTGGCGTATGGGTCAGCAGACCCATGCGCTGGTCATTCAAATGTATTGGGAAAGCACCTTTGTCCATTTGGCCAAGGTAAGTTTTCCAGTTAGTAATTTTATCTGTTGCTTAAGGACACTATTCTTCCGTTCTACCAGCTGCCTGTGGATTACAGGGAAGGTGGAACCTCTATTCACTATCACTTTCTTTTGCCCATTTCTGGACATGTCCACTGAACTGTGGCCCCCTGCCGCTCTCTCTTCACCAGGGGTGCCCAGTCTGCCGTGTACACACATGGCTCGGTTGCTCAAGTCCTATTCCTGCCGAGGCATCTGCTTCCTGATTACCCGGATGTGGATACCCTATGGCCAGGGTCATAGAACACAAATAGACCTATCTCAGGCTGTTGTAAATAAGCCCACATATCTTGTCACATCTATGGCCACTGTAAAGATTTGCTCGTCATTATTCACCCCTATGTTTCCCACTGTCCAAGCCACAGAGTCAACCCTTTTGAAACAGTCCAAATTTCAATATGCCGGATCAGAGGTCAAGGTTCATGTGTGATTACCAACCAGGTGACTCTTAATTCAGCCCTTGGGCTACCGTGACTTGTTTCTGTTTCCACCCACATAGCATCAGTGGACGGGTGGGCGGCCAGTGCCGTCAGGGTAGACGGAGAACTAGAGTCATGGAGGTCCCGGACTCCAGTCGGAGTTTCCCCTGTTCCTTCTGTGGCGTTCCGTTTAGTCAGCGAAGGGGTCCGAGCCGCGGCAGAGGCGGGTGGGTGGGGCACGTTGAAGTGAGCTTCTCATTGGGACCGGCGGTCCCATCGTGGTGTATGACCTCTGCCCTCTCCCACGGCCGGGGTCAAATTGCAAGGAGCCCTCTTTTCCTTTGCCGTTTTTGTTCTTTTTTCCCCCTAAGATTTTATTTATTTATTTTTAGAGAGAGGGGAAAGGAGGGAGAAAGAGAGGGAGAGAAACATCGATGTGCCTAGAAACATCAGAAACATCGACGAGCCGCCTCTTGCGGGTCCCCACCTGGGGAAGCGACCTGCAGCTCAGGCATGGGCCCTGAATAGAAATTGAACCAACAACCTTTTGGTTGGCAGGTCGGCGCTCGAGCCACTGATCCGCACCAGCCAAGCCGCTGTTTTTGTTCTAATGCCCAGCCTGTGCCTTCCATGGTTACTGGAACACCTAATTCGAAGGACAGCCCCTCCTGCGAGATTCCAAGAGCTCTCCGTGACCAGCATTTTTACTTTCCCAGATGCAGCCCAGTGTTCGACCCCCTAGTCCCACAAGCGCCCCTTCTTCACTAGGCATTGCACTAAATGGAGTGTAAAAGCTCACCAGTAGTCCCCACAATGTCCTGGACCTCTTTGACATTTTTTTGATATGGGACAGGGATGTACTTTGCCTATGACAGTCTCAGGGACACATGGTTCTTACCCGACCACATGACTCCCAAAAAGTTTACCCCGGGTCCCGGACTTTGAGTTGTCTGTGGATTTGCAGCCCATCCTCCCTGTCGTCGGAGGACCCTCGCAGCTCGTCGGGCTTCCGTAGCCGAGGCGCATGTTCACCGTTCAGCATTACATCATCGGGATAATTCCACAGAGGTCCGGAAGCAAAATAGTGATACGTCCTGGGCCACCGTGCCATGGCATGCGGTGGGGCTAAGTAAAGAACCCTGAGGTAGGTTTTGGAAGGTCCACCGTTGCCCTTCCTAAGTAAAGGCAAATGATCTTGGGGCTCAATTAGCCAGGTGTGTGCTAAAGAAGCCGTGGGCCAGGTCTAGCACAGCGTGACAGGTTCCATAGCCAAGCAACCCGACAGAGGGGCAGCATTAGGTGCAGCTGTGTGAACGGAAGGCGCCGCCTTACTCAGTGCTCTATAGACCCCATCATTCTCCAAGGCTGGCACACAGCGCCCAGACAATGGAGTGCTCGGAGAGTGCCACCCATTTCCTTGTTTCCTCATGGCAACTGGCATCACCCTGACCATCCCCACTCTCCCCCGGGGAGGCGACTTGACTGGCCCTCAGTGGGCATCCCCTCTCAGTGCTGATCTGATTACTCCCGCTCAGAGGTGGAATTTTCCACCAGAGCTTTGCAGAGTCTGGCCTTGCAAAATGTCAATACCCAGAATGTTCTCGGGGGCTGGGGAGATAAAGGCACCACAGTCCCCGAGGGGAGAACGCCCAATCTGCAGCACCAGCAGGGTTCTCCTAATCACAGTCTGGTTTCTGTAGCTGTTCATAGCACTGAAGGGACCAAAACATTTTGTAGGGTTACCGTGTATTAGGGTTCATTCAGCATCAGTACCAACCAAGCACAGGGCCTTTCTTTGTTTGCATAAGCCGTTACTCTGTGTGTGTTTCTGGGGCACCAATGAGTGGTGAGTTCTGCAGGAGGCCTCCAATCACCGCCTATGGCCCTCACCTGTGGGTGATCTTGACTTTCATCCTTTCCTGGGAGAGTGGGGGTGGGGGGGATGGAGAATGAAATCCCAGAGGTCTCCTCCTGCATGAGGTGTTGCCCTCCTGCCACGATGCCTTTCCTTGAACCAAAGGCAGATGGCATGGGGTGCGTCCTCTGTCTCACCATTCTTATTTTCCCTGGGGAGAAATGAGGGTGGGTGAAAAATGACTCTAAATTTACCAAAGGGCAATGGGAAACCCAGGACAGCCACTTACTTCTTCTCTGCTCCCTAGCAAACCCTGTTTTTAGGTTTTTGCATCCAGACCTTCATTCACCGCAGCGCACTTAAGCCAGGCTTCATTCAGCTGCCACTTAGCATGGGCTATCAGTACGTTCTCACTGTTGCGTGCGTTTTCCGGAGGGGTTGAAGCCTTCCTCTGCCACAGGGCGGGCGCCCTGACGGTGACAAAGACCCTGGGGGAAGATGTGTTTCCCACGCGGGGTGCGCTTTCCACAATCCCGGCGATGGAGGCGCCCACCGCACTGAGCGACTCACAGGAGCCTTGACGGGCAACGGCCCTGCGGCCTTCCCGAGATTACCACCGACCCCATCGCCCTCAGTTACCAAGTAGCTAGAGAGAACTAATAAAAAAGACAACATTCAAGGGGAAGTCTTACTTACTTGGGACTGAATGAGGTGACAAGGGTGATTCCAATTTTATGATTTTTTGTTTGAAACATTGCTGGTTCTCTCATTTTTTTGTTTTTCCAGGTACAAGGAAAATTTTTCTCTTAAACTTACTATGACTCACAGAAATTAGGTAAATTACACCTCTGTAGGCAGAATCGAAACACTCTGCTGTTTCTTTCTACGTAATCCCTCCAGAATTCAGAATCTCTGTATGTTTATTTTCATGGAAATATTTTTATCTGCATGGGTTCATTAAGAATGTATTCTCCTTGTAATGGGAAACAACTGGAAACTAGTTATATTACCAAGGCTGTGACTGGAATGTGACACTTGAGAGAGACACGCGTAGACTTAGATATGACAAGACAGCATTAAGGAATTAAGACTCACTTAGGGACGCCAATAAAATCCTTGGAAATAGTGCCCTGGTACCATGCTCACTTGGTCCTTTGCAGCCTTATCAGGTGAGTAAAGAAGGTCACTTCTTGGCAGGTGCAGGGAATCTCAAGATATTTGAAGGGCGTGGAGAAAAGAGGAACTCACCCAAATTCGTAGGTACCGCAGGTGAGCTCTGAGGCAATGCTCGCTGTCGGGGGCCTTTTAAAATCCAGTCTAGAGGTTCCTCATGGAAAATTCCAGCAAAGCAGATTCCAAAGAGCCCATGTGATCCATTGCCATTCTTGTTGTATTTATACAAATCATAGACCAAGTTTATTATAACCGTACCATTTTGAACAAATTAGTCTTAATTTGGCTATCTTTGGTAAAAATGGGGGTGATTTCAGAGAGAAAAATTATGTTTCAGTAATGCACTTTTGGGGCTATTAGATTCCGTTGCTGTTAATTGTCTCTTTTTTTCTTTTCTTTTCTTTTTTTTTAATCCTCACCCAAGGATGCTTTTTCATTGCTTTTAGAAAGAGAGGAAAGGAGAGGGAAGAACTTTGACGCGGGAGGGAAACATCGATCGGTTGCCTCCCGTACATGCCTGGACCAGGGATCCTGTGCACCCAGACCAGGGTTCGAATCCGCAACCTTTCGGTTACGGGACGACACTCCAGCCAAATGAGCCACACCGGCCAGGGCCTTCTCATTGTCTTTTGAGGTTTTGTTTCTAATCTGTAAACTAGATTGGATCCTAATTTCCTCCAATGTCTAGCTAAGACTCTCCAAACTGGCGGAGACCTTCCCGATTTTTCTCCCATCTTTCTCTGCCTTGGAGTGATTGCAGACCAAAACCACCTTCCCAATGCCGTGTGAGCTGAAGGGCAGGACCGGGACAAACTTCAGAGCGATCACGGCAGTTCGTCTATGGACAACCTTTGTGCCTGAGGTGCAAAGGTCCCCAGAGACATTCAAACTGCAAACCAGGAGACTCTGTCAGACTGTCCCCCGCTGCCTTCACCCCATCTGAAGATTTCAGCCAGACCCCTAGAAGTCTCCCTGCCCAACGGCCTTGGGAACTCACAACCAGGGATACAATCCGCTCTGGTCATCAGCCAGTGTTTTCCTGCTGTTTCCAGAGAGATGCCTCTTATTAGGTACCTGATTGCTTGTACCACAGACCTCACTTTGGGGGCCCACTGGCATTGCCACCTCCCAAAATGAGACAAAACTGTTTAACTAAACTGCAAAGCAGACTGGTTAATGAGATGTGGAACAATCCAACAACCCAACTTCTGGAAGGTGAAGCTTCTCAGGAAGTTTCAAAGGCAGGACTAAAGGGGTTCAGAACGGGCTTCCCAAGCTGTGCCTCTTTGGCACGTGAGTTATTTTGAGCTGAATGCAACCGTGACCTTGCAGGTTCATGAGAAACTTGTATCTCTCCCTTAAAGAATTTTAATTAGGGACCTTGCCTGTGTAATAAGAGTTATCATCAGAAATAACATTTTATGACCTATATATAGGGTAGGGCAAATTTCTAATTACTGAATATCTGCTTTTCTTATCGTCCTTCAGTGAACTGCTTCCACTCTGAAGCACCAGGCACTTGACCTCATCACTCACTCAGAATGCCATACATACCTCATCGTCCCTTTCTGTCTCTGAACCTCCCACGTCGGTGGGGTCTCTGACTCCGGGGCGGGGGTTCCCCTATGTATGTACATAACTAAATTTGATCATTTTCTGTTGTTAATCTGTCTCATGTCTATTTGATTATTAGACCAACCAGAAGAATCTAGAAGGGAAAGTTTCCTCCTTCCCCACATTGCCAAGTATAGTAACGCTTCTACTCAACTAGGACAATCTTGCGTTTATAAAGTTAACGCCACAGGGGCTCCTACAGCATTTTAGGTGCCGTTGAGGCTTCTAGCCCTTTCCCGTGATGGTTTGACCATGGGTGAGTCGCTGGGTGAATTTCGCAGGTGCTTTGTACCTGCAAGCCCTGCACCTTGTCCTCATCCAGAAGCCCTTAAAATAAAAACCCTTTCTGAGTAACTGTTCCATCAAAGGGCACACTTACACGGTTTTCTCCATATGACATTGTTTTTATTAAACAAGACATTTACTGTTGGGAATACATCTTCTCTGTCGTATCTTTCCATTAGTGGCTCACCAGGGAAAAAAAGTGTTTTGTGTATTTCATTATTGGAACAGAATTCAGCAAATACCTTAAGCTGAGATGTGTTAGAAACAGCTGTACTTGCAACCAACTGTATAACAAACCTCCCGCACTGGGTAATTTGCTTGAACATTTTCTTCTAATCTATGGCAGTGTTTTCTCTACATCTTCCAACCGTATTTGCTGACAAAGAAATGCCTTTCGGTTTGTCAACAGATAATTTTCTGTTCATTGTTTCTGCCATTTTTACTGCCGCAGAAAGAATAAGTGGTTGGTATTTTTTTTTTGTCTGCTGCTATTATGCAAGAAATTTAAAAGAGCTTTGCAAATATTTATCATCGCTTAGGTAAATATCTAGGACTGGCTGAACGGCACCTGACTTTAAACATCACTGGGAAAGGTTGCCGGGGTTTCTCTCATGGGGGTTTGTCTCCATGTTCTGAAAGCTCCCCCCTCCCCTTTTTTTTAATCGATTTTTGGAGAGAGAGAAACATCGATTTGCAGTTCCAGTCATTCATGCGTTCACTGGTTGATTTTTTTTTTAAGATTTAATTTTAATTTTTTTTTTTTAGACAGAGAGAAAGTAAAGGGAGAGAAACATCAATGTGTGGTTGCCTCTTGCGCACCCCCTACTGGGGACCTGGCCCAGGACCCAGGCATGTGCCCTGACTGGGGAACCGAACCAGCGACCCTTTGGTTGGCAGGCTAATGATCAATCCACTGAGCTACACCAGCCGGGACTCAATGGTTGATTCTTGTGTGGTCCCTGACCCACGACCTGGCACATTGGGGATAATAATCCAACCAACTGAGCCACCCAGTCAGGACTCCTGAAAGCTTACTTTTTAAATGCCTTGCTGACTATGACGGTCCTCTGTTGTCATTGATGAGTATGTCAAGGCACAAGGCTTCTGGGGCAGGCTTCACCTGTGGTGATGGGGCTGGCGGTACTTCACACAGTTTAGTTTTGTTTACTGTTATTTTTAAAAAGAGTTATTGGGGGGGGTTCTTTAAAAAAAGTTTTTATTTATTTTTTAGAGGGGAAGGGAAGGAGAAAGAAAGAAAAAGAAACAGCAAAGTGAGAAACAGTGTGAGAAACACCAATCCGTTGCCTGTCACACGCCCCCTACTGGGGACCTGGCCTGCAATCCAGGCATGTGCCCTGACTGGGAATCAAACTGGTGACCTTTTGGTTTGCGGGTTGACACTCAACCAACTGAGCCACACCAGCCAGGGCTTTACTGTTATTTTTTTAACATAGTTGAGGCTGACTCCCCATCAGGTCTGTCTGGGGGGGTGGCGTGCACGGGTCAGGAGGGAAGGAGTGTCTCAGGTGCCGCTTCAGTGGTTGGTCACCTGAGTATAAATTATTGGTATTATTTACAGTTTCTTTACAGGAACATTCTGTAAGCCACTTGGTTGTTTTGGAGAATCAGTTTGTTTAAAATTAGATCATATAATCCGTAAATCCATGTAGCCAGACACACAAAAGTCCAATACCTCGCAATCCACTAAAAGTGAGCGAATGGGGCAGAGGTACGGTGCCGACCTCCTGCCTGCAGCACCCGCGTCCTCCTTCCCAGGGACACCTGACAACCATGTCGGGTGCGTGCCAGGAAGATGAGGCGAAGGTGCCGGCATGGAGCTGGATTTTAAATATGTATGAAGAGTGCCGATTCCCTCCCATTTTAGCGTGCCCCTGGCCCGGGCCTGTGGCGAGGCTGCGGAGGAGGAGGAGCGTGGGAGAGCCCAGGACACACTAGGCACTCAGGAAGACCTTTCACCAAAACCCCTGTGGTCTGGGTGGAAGACCAGAGGTGCTCGGGCCCTGATCAGACTCTCAGGCCGAACACCTCCCTGCAGAGCTCAGACCTGGCTCTAGAGGGCACCATAGGTCCAGTCGCAGCTAGCCCAGGATCCTCTGCTTCCCGAGCCCTTTTGGGTACTTGTCTGCCCAGCGCACAGCCCAGCAGGGCTCTGGTGGCTGACCTGGAAGCATCCTGAAAGGTAAAAACAGGCCCACTGCCTCACAGACTCTAGGGACAGGGAATGCTAGAAGTGCCATATCCTGACCTTGGGGCTGGTTCCGGAAACAGGACCTCAGAGGGTGCCTCCTGGAGTCCCTGCCTCCCTGCTTGGAGCTGCTCAGCATCCCCCGCTGCACCCTCTGATCTCGGGCGTCGTCGGGACCGGCTTATGCCAGCAGAGCAGAGCTTCAGCGTTCGCTACTCGGGCACAAACCAGGCGGTAGCCCCTTCAAAAGCAGCCAGAGTCCCCCTTGATGTAACCTTGCCACTGGGGGTGCCCAGTCTGTGGCAACGCACTTGGCATGGGGTCCAGGAACCAGTTGCTTGTCTCCCAAGCTGCCCCTCAGGGAGGAAACCGCCGCCCCCCGTCCCGAAGTGTGAGGTGCCCGCCTGCCCTCGGCAGCAGGCGTCCCGGCCCTGGTGCTCTGTTCCGTTCCTTTCTTTCTTTGCTCACGGGATTTTCAGATTCCAGGTTATCAGCCAGTACAGGACACCCACCCCTCGGCCGGCCTGGGCTCCCCGTGAGAGGGAAAATAGACTCGTTCAGACCCTCCACACAGATCCCTGCCAGCGCCCCTGCAACGGTTTGGTCCCACGAGAAGGTGGAAGAGTTTTATTATTATTTATGCAGAGCATAGGCAAGGGGAAAAAAAGTATAGGCGAGGAGAGATGCAGCAACAGCACCGTGTGGCAGCGATTTGGGGACCTGAGCGGCCTGCTGGCCCAGTGAATCTGCCCGAGCTGCTGCCCGAGGCTCCTGGGTCCTGGGTGGCAGCCAAAGTCTAGGAGTCAGCTACTGTCCCTCCCTCCGAGCGGACTGGCTCATGCCGCACGCCAGCCCGGCTCACAGGAGCCACTCGAAGGGACCTGGACCCAAGGGATGACCGGTGTGCTGTGCAGCCCCCTGGGCACCTTCCAGCCTGAGCAGCGGGCAGGGGTCCAGGGAGGAAGCAGCATGGGGGCCGGGATCCCTGAGGCTTTGTGTTTCTTTCTTTTCTTTCTTTGAAAGATTTTATTTATTTATTTTTAGAGAGAGGGGAAGGGAGGGAGAAAGAAGAGGAGGGAGACATCGATGTGAGAGAGATGCATCGACTGGTTGCCTTGAATGCATGCCGACCAGGGACTGAACCTGTAACCCAGGCATGTGCCCTGACCAGGAATCAAACCCATGACCTTTCGCGTTGCAGGACGATGCCCAACCAACTGAGCCACACCAGTCAGGGCCAGGTCTATGTGTTTTGGCTACAGCAGAGCACACCTGCTGAAGGGCGGAGTGAGCAGGTAACACGGGACAGAGTGAGACACACCCCGACAGCAGTCGGGGGGACCATGGCCAGGGGAGCGTGTGGGACGGAGACTCAAAGATGGGCTGTAAATGAGCGAGGGCTGGGTACCCCGAACTCAGACAGATGACAGGGCCCTAAGGTCAGTTGCAATCCATGTCACGCAGACTGATCACAGTTGGGACAGAGGTGCGTGCTGGGCCTAGAGGGGGTCCTCCCTAGGCCACAGGGCAGGGACCCACCAGAGCACTGGGGCTGGGGGGTCTGGCTCATTCTAAGGACTGCAGGAACGACCGAGCTGAGGTATAACTAGCGTTCCCTAAATGGAAGGGCGCCTGGGGACGTGGGGTCCCCGCCCAGGTGACCCAGGGACAGGGCTGCAGAGGAGCATTGCTCCCTGATGCAGCCGAAGTGTGGGCCAAGATCCCGCTCAGGGCTGTGCCGTCAAATCCGTGGGCTCCACGGGTGACCCGTGAGGTTGGAGAGCAAGGACTTCCTCCAAGGGAGGACAGGCTGTTTCCCCTTGTTCTCACACCCTCAGTAAACACACGAGGGGATTCGGGGTAGCAGCTCACGGCTCACGCTCCGCGGGCTGCCTCTTCTTGATAAAATGCTCCCAAGAACCACTTAACGTGGTCAGCCCTGGAGAGCTTCGTGGTTCTGAAGCCTAATGGGTCTCAGTTTCTCCAGAAACCCCCTTCAAGCCCCCCGCAGGCCGGAGTGGCAATGGAAGGGGCGTAAAAGGGCGAAATGCCATTTCGACAAAAGTGGACTGCAGTCCCTTCTACTCTGTAAGGGGTAGGAGGTGGTATAATTCCCATCTGCAATGATCAGCCCGCCCTTGGCAGCCTTGCTCCTGCAGAGGTGAGGGGTCAGGGGTGGGGGGGCAGCGGAAGGGAAGCTGAACTCCCAAGCCCTGCCCATTGCCTGCCCAGCTGCAGGGTGGCCTGAGGGACAGTCTCTGGGGCGCAGGCAGTGCTCAGGCCCTGGGCCAGGCTCGTGCAGGCAGGGGAGGGTGAATTGCTCTTTTTAATAACTCAAGAGAAAGGGGGCTTCTCGAGCCTGTTTTGGGGAGGCGTGAGGAGGCCAGAAAGCGGAGAAAGGAGAGGAGGAGGTACGAAAAGCGCCACGTCCCCTCTGAGACCCCAGGCAGGGAAATTTGGGCGCAAGTTCGCCTCTCCAGTTGGCTTCAAGTGCTTCTCACATCTGTACAGAGCTGGCACTCGCAGGGCACTGGGGCCGATGCAGGCCCCAGCAGCCTTGTCCCTCAGGACTCGGCAGGGCTGGGCGGGGGTGAGGGAGTGGGGGGCTCTCCCACATGTGAGTGCATCTGCACCTGCGCCCCCAGCCCTGTTGATGATGCCCCTGGGCAGCAGAGACAGTGGTCATTTGTCCTGGTCACCCAGTGGTGACCCCCAGGCTCATGGCTGCGATGGCCTCAGTGGGCCCGATGCAGAGGCGGGGACCCTTGAGGGCCCTGGCACGGTCACACAGGTGCCACCTGGAAGCGGCAGGACAGCTGCAAACCACCCCGCCTCCTTGGTTTCCCTGCGGGCCAATGCTTAACTGGAGGTTGCTTTCCGTCGTCCCCGTGGGGCCACGCTCTGAGGAAGCCTGCTGCTTGGGGAGCCCACCCTCTGGGAGGTGGGTGCGGCCAGCCCTGCATGGGCGCCTCGGGCCCTCACCACTGTGCTCACGCGCCTCCTCGACAAGAGGGAAACTGAGGCCCTGTGGGCTGCTGCGCTGTCTTGCTCACCACCTGTGCCCCAGCAGAGTCAGTCAAGCTTCAGCGTGGCTGCTGCGGCACGTTTCCTAACAGGTCATGTTGAAAGCTGATGCTGGACGTGGCATGGACACCCGGAGCTGGAGGACTGGGCAGCTGGGATGCACCCATCAGCTGACACAGGCAGGGACCCCCTCGGTCCCCATCTGTTAAAGGGGCTATGCCGGCCACCACCCACCTGCCCGAGTTGCAATGAGGAGGCTCTTAACGGTCTGTACGGGCAAACACTTCGGGGGACACAGAATGTCACACCCGCACCCTGCTGGGCTGCCCCGTGGCTCTGTGTTCCACTCCTGTGTCTGAATGTCCTGAGCTGTGTCTATGCATCAGGAGTCTGTCCTCCAGATGTCCTTAGCTTGTGTTTCCTGTGACCCACTGCTTTCCCTCCATTCTCCCCAAAAGGACGTGAGGAGCCCCAAGGCCCCGGGCAGCAACATCGACACAGGGAGGGGCCCCTCGTGGCCTCGTGGTCTATTGGACACAACCCTGCCAGCAGAGCAGGTGTCCCTGCCTGGGGCACACACTGGACATCAGGCTCCCAGCCTGCAGCTGGGCCCCAGTCTGGACCAGCCTCTAGGACAGGAACGTGTGTTCTCTCCCAGGGCCCCTGGGCCCACCGTCCCCCATGTGTCCCCCCCTCCCCAGTGGGCTCCTCACTGGGCACAGATGGGAGGGGAAGGGTCCAGGCTTCACTGTACTTCTCACTGTAGAGCAGACACGACCTCACTGGCCCCCCCACCTTAAGGACTCCCCCAAGCCAGCAGGGAGACAGGAGGGGCAGGTCTTGGGTGGATCCGGAGAATTTGGGGAGCTCAGGGTTGGGGCACGAAGGTTAGGCCTGGGGATTCCAGTTCCAGCCAGGTCCCAGGCCAGAGGGTTGGGTAGGGCTTGGGGTTCAGAGGGTCCCAGACATCAGGTGCCACCCAGATAGGTGGCAGGTAGAGGCAGGGAGAGAACTGTCCTTTTGCCCCAGCTGCCGGAGGGCAATGACATGTACGTGCCCAGCCCAGGGAAAAAGGGGCTTCGAGGGGGAGCCAAGGCAGGCTCATGTCAGCGTCTCCCCGAGGCCCGACCCCTGCCCTGGAAAGGCAGCTCTGGCCAGGGCTCCCAGCCGGGCCCATCGCCAGGGCCTCTGCAGTCTTTCCCCAGGAGGAGGTCCTGCCCTCGGGGAGCCTGCCCGCCCCCGTGGGGTCCTGTCTTTTCCCCAGGGAGCCCGCCCACCCCACTTCCCCCGTCCCTCTCTGGCTCAGTTAGCCCAGGTCAGTGGTATGTCTCTGTCTCTCACTCCCGAGGCTGGTGCGCCTGAGGCTCAGATAACAGGCTTTTTACACTTCACTCGAGACTGGGAGGGAAGCAGGCATGTCTGAGCATCGTGACAGGAACTGGCTGGCAGGCGAATCCCCACTTCAGTGGGAGATGGGGACAGGCACACTGGGAAGTGTTCAGGGAGAGGCTGACCCCTGGAGGCCACCCCTGAAGTAAGAGAAACAGCCCCGAGGAGGAAGGGCAGGTGGCCCGCCCCCCATCACCGCCAGTGCCCGGGAGGGCCTGGGGGGCTGCCTCACAGGAGGCCTCCAGCTCCCTGCCCTCGCACTGCGGCAGGCTGCACTTCCTCCACCCCCTCCACCCCAGGCTGCAGCTGCGGCCTCCAGGCCACACGGGCCGGCCCCCACCTCTGTGTAAGTGTGAGTCAGGGTTCCCCAGGGCCAGGGATTGCTGCTGGCTGAGGGGCCCTGCAGACACTGCCCCGGTGGTGGGGGGACAGTGAGGCGCCACTCTGCACTTTCAGGAGCAGCGCGTCCAGCATCACACTGGAGTGCAGGTCACTGGGCGGGGTGCTCTGGTCTGGGGTGCCCCCCAAACTGAGCAAGAGCCTAGGCAGGACTCGGGGGAAGGGAAGGCTGGGGGCTGGCGGAAAAGACAGAAGAGCCTGGAGAAGCCAGACAGGGGTAGCGCTGCCAAGGTCCCCAGGAGGGTGACAAGAAGATCTCTGGGGTCCCGGTGGTGCTAAGGGCCAGAACCTCCTCCCAGAGGGATCCCTGCTGCCCCACCTCCTCTGGGGCCCCTGAAGAGGCCGAGGTGACAGTACAGCAGCTTTATTGACCAGACATAGCAGCAAAAACACAGCAGAAGTGGGGCCTGGACAAGCCGGCCTGGCCACGGGCTCTGGCTGCCCAGAACCAAGTCTGGGGACCCCAGCACCTCTCCCCATGCTGTCCTGGAGCCCAGCCTCTTCCCTGCTCTGGGTCCCCCCTGAAAGGAGGGACAGCAGGGGGCCAGGTCCTGGAGGGGCTGGGAAGGCGTGTGGCACCCAGGTCGGGACCAGGACCAGGTCCAGCGGCCGGCAGGAGGCAATTCGTGCGGGGTTGGGGGGGGCGTGCGGGTGGGGGCGGCGAGCTGTGGCTCACCACACAGAGCACTTGTGAGCGGGGTTCATGGGCGAGTCTTTGGGACAGTGGAAAGCCCGGCCAAACTCCTCGAACTGGGACACGCTGCCCAGCACCCTGGGGTGGGAGCAGAGACCCACAAGTGTAGGTCCCAGCACACCCCAGCTGTCCCTTCCCAGCAGTCCCTGCTCCCATCCCACACACAAGGAGGGGGTGCGGCCCAGGCAGCCCAACGGGCATACCTGTAGTGTTCAGGGGCGTGCTTGTCGGTCAGCACCTGCAGGTAGATGGACTGCGACCGCCGTTTGATGCACCAATTCTGGGCCCCGCATGCGCGTGCAAGGGAGGAGAGTCAGGGATGAGACCAGGTGTCCACTGTCCAAGCCCTGCAACGTCCCGCCGCAAGCCCCAGCATGCTGGGCCTGAAACTCCCATCAGAACCCACGGGGACGCTTCTCCACCCCGACCCCTCGCTGTCGGTCCCCACGTGGCCCACCTGAGCGAAGGCAATGAAGAAGAGCTGGTTGTGTGTGTACTTGAGCCTGTGCAGGGGGTGCTCTGGGCCGTGCTCCCGCACCCACTTCTGATAGGCCTGGGGGTGCAGAGTGTGGGGGTGCAAAGCGTGGAGCTGTGGTGCCCACAGCGGGGCGACCCGACTCGCCGCCCACCCCATCAGCCTCGGCTCCACACACCACCCCCCACGCTGAGCCCCAGCTCCCTGCCTTCCATGCTCTCTAAGCTGTGCTCCTTCCCAGGAAGGCTAATCCCAGGCAGGTGCCACCCCCTCCAGGCGGCCCTCCCTCCTCTCGGAATGAGTGCAGGGCCTGGGAGACCCTCATTTTCCAGAGGACCTCTTGCCTGGCACAGGCCCGCCCCCCACCAGACCAGAGGGCCACGGATAGGGAGGAAGAGAGGCCTCTGTCTCTGGCTGAGGTCCGAAGGGGTGGAGGGCCCGCCCCGGTGGCTCACATAGTAGGCCAGCTTGAGACCCCCCATGTCTGCGATGTTCTCGCCAAGTGTGTGCCTCCCATTCACCTGCGAGAAAGGGAAAGGCCGGGGCTGCATGGGGCCCACTGACCTCCCTCAGACCTTGCACGTGGGGCCCCTGCCCACCCCTCTCCTTTCCCAGAGGGGTTGGGAGGGACTCCAATCCCTCTGTGGCCCTGGGGAGTCTGTGTGAGCACGTTCATGCGCCCATGTGAGTGTGCATGCAAACCCTGGGCATATGCACACGGACCTGCACAGGGCTTGTCCGGGCACATGTGTGTGCACGTGGGCGTGCATGCTCCTGGTCTGTGCCGAGCCAGGCCCGAGGCGCTGAGAGGGGCCAGGGGGTCTCACCCGCTGGTTGTAGACAGTGAAGTTGTCATAGAGGTGGACGATGCACTCGGCTTTGCGCAGGAAGCGGCTGTAAGAGGCTTCTGTCCACCAGTGCAGCAGGTTGCCCGAGCGGTCATACTGGCCCCCTGTGGGGAATGGGCAGGGCGGGCTGAGACTGGCCACCACCCCCAGAGCCAGTCCCTCCCCCCACCCCCACCAGCCAATGGACACAGAGAGGCCCCGCAGCGCTTCAATTGGCCCATGACCACCCCGTCTGTCCCCACTGCCCGTCTACCCCTCCCCTGCTGTCCCCTTGACCCACAGGCCTCACCCCAGTCGTCGTAGCCATGGGTCAGCTCGTGCCCGATGATGGTGCCAATGCCCCCGTAGTTCAGAGACCTGGGTCCACGGCATAGCGTCAGGCCCCGCCTGCCTCCTGAAAGCGCCTCGCTGCTACCCAGGCCCCAGGAGGCCATGGCCAGGCTAGGAGGTGACCCGGGGAGGCCCTCGTGGTGTCTGCAGGGCCCCAGGACACTCCCGCCTCAGCTTCCTCAAGGGATATGTACAAGGGGCCATTGGTACCTGTGCACCTGCCTTTTAGGAAATAATATCTCACGGAGATGGGGTGTGGGGAGGAGACAGGGTTGGCGGGAGGCAGGAGGGAAACTGAGGCGCCCCACATGGGATGTGGCCTTTTTCTTCATCACTAGCATTGCTCCACTTTGAAACACCTAATGACACCTCAAACTAGGTCAGGAGGGACTCGGGATATTCCAAAGAAAGAAAAAGACCTACACATCCCCCTAAGTAACCTAGGATGAAGTAGAACTATGGGGACCCAGGGCCTGCAGAATCCACGGCTCCGGGACCCAGCCCAGGCTGGGGGCAGTGCACGCAGCCCCACCCACCTCGCAGACACGGCCAGGTCCTGTACTCACTGCGGAAAGTCAGGGTCGTACAGCGTGGGCTGCAGGATACCAGCGGGGAAGACTGCAGGGACCCTGCGGTCAGGAGGAAGCCTGCCCGCCTCCAAACCCCTCCCCTTTCAGGACACGCCCCTTACCCATCTGGTTCTTGTTGGGTAGGTAGTAGGCATTGAGCGCTTGTGGGGGAAGCAGCCACCTGTGGAGAGAGGCTGAGATCAGCTGGGGGGGCCCACATTCCTTCACCATCCTCTCCTCCTAGCCAACTTCTCCTTGGGGGCTGTTCTCGTGGCCCGGCCGACAGCCATGTCCTGGGCCTCCCTCAGGCTGATCCGCAGCTATCCCCAGCCCTGACGGCACCCACTCGTGACCTGCACAGGCCCTGTGCTCCCTGCACCAGCATGACATGAGGCGGTTTGCCCCACCGACTTCCTGGCTTCAGTAAGGTGCCCTCTCCCTGTGGCACCTCCCGGACACCCCCAGCCCCCCGCTCCAGTTCTGGGCCAGGCACCCACGTGGACTTGTCCACCTCCTGCCGGATCTTCTTGACTGAGAGCTGGATGCTGAAGCGGATGCTGTTTAAGATGTTCTTGAAGTAGGTCTTCTCGTGGACCTCAAACTGCACAGAGGGCAGGCAGCACTCAGCAGCAGGGCAAGACTAGTGCCGCACAGGCCGCTTGCCCACCCCCGGTCCGTGAGCTGAGGCCTGGCTCTGACACCTTCTCTCCAGCGGCAGTGGGCTCCCTGGGGGGTCATGGCCAGGTGACTGGAGGAGCCCAGTGGCTCAGGCCGGGCAGGCACAGACCAGGGGGCAGGCCCACCTCATACTCCTTGTCCACAGCCTCGGGTTTGAGCAGGACGTCTGGGTAGCCCACCATCACCATCATGTACTGGAGCTGCGGACGGAGGAGAGGGCTGTGAGAGTGGGCGGGGCCTCAGGTAACAGCCCCCTCCCACCAAGGAGAAAGCTCTAGCTCCAGCTGTGTGGTGCGGCTCAAGAATCGAGGAGAGCAGGTGGGTGACACCAACTCCACCAAAGGCACCTTGATCTCTGTCGTCCCAGTGCTGGGCACAGGGTAGGTGCTCAGTAAGTGGGAGCCAACAGATGGGAACGGGGCCCCACGTCACCTTGGCCCGGGCTGCCGCCTTGGTCTCAGCGTCCATCCAGTCCAGCTCCTCCAGGCGCTGGCCCAGGATGTACTTGATGTCCTCCACCAGCTGCTGCACCTGCAGGGGCAGGGCTCGCGGCTCAAGGACCAGCCAAGCGGGGCTCAGCTCAGGGCTGCTAGCCCCCGGCACAAGGGGTCCCTCTAACCATTCAGCACCACTTCCTAAGCTCAGGGCTGGTGCTGAGCACCAAGGGGAGACCTTGGAGGTGGAGATCCAGGCCCTGCACCCCAGGCAAAAAGCTCCCAGTCTGGAAGCGGACAAACTACCCTGGCAACGATCACACGATCACCCACATTCCTAAAGCCGTGCTTACTGCACGTGGCAGAGAAGGGTGGGCAGGGGCTCAGAGGGGAGGGCCTCCTGTGGCTGCCAGGCCAGGCAGGCTTCCTGGGGGAGGAGGCCTGGTGAAGGCCGCCTGGAGCCTCAGGGAGGGCAGAGTCCTACGCCGAGCCTGCCGCCCCTGGCTGCAGGGGCATGTGTGGGGGCTCCCCATCCTCGGGCCAGGGCCATGCAAGGACTCCATGCCCAGCTCAGCACCTGCACCCTCACCCCCAAGCCCAGGGCAGCCTGACCTTGGCCTTGCTGGCGGCTGAGAAGTGCTCGTGTACAAAGAGAGCGCCAAGAGCCATGCCAAAGTGGCGGTTGGCCTGACCCAGGCAGACACGGGCCAACTCCTGGGGCTTGTCGCTGCCCTCCATCTCTCGTGCCAGCTCATGCAGGGCCTCTCGAAAGGGTGGGGACAGATGCTCGCTCAGGACTACCACCACACGCCACACCAGGTAGTTGTGCAGGATCCTGAGGGCCAGGAGAAGCAGCTGGGTGTCCACGCAGGTCCAGGGCACCACCCTGCCCCACCCCCAACCTCCCGAGCCTGAGGTTGGACCTATCAGCCCAGGAGCGAGGGTCATTCCAGGCATACGGAGGCAGAACCTGGAGCAGCCTAGTCAGGGGAAACGTGGGTCCACACACAGCAGGGCCCACCTCTGGCCGCCGAGCAGAGCCCCTGATGCTCATGGGTCACGGGCCAACATCGTTTTCTGACTTGCTATTGGGCAGGAGAGTGGGCACTTCCGGTGACCATCTGCCTCAGATCTGACCTTGAGGGGCCTCTGCTCCTCTTTCAGGTGGGCGGAGAGCAGGCTTTCCCCCTGGTGTCCCTGCAGTGGCGGAGCTATGGCCACGCTTGCCCTTTCTGATGTCCAGACCCGCTCAAGCCTCCCTATGCCCAGATGCAGCTCAGGAAGCTCACGGCCCTGCCCAGGCTTCCTCAGAGCAGGTGGGAGAGCCACGTCTGAACCTAGGGACAGGACTCCTACTCCAGTGCTCCTCACTTGCCTCCCCAGCGTGGTTCCTGCACAGAGGTTGGGGTAGGAAGTCAAAGCTGACTGAGAGGATGGGGTGCCAGGGACAGGCCTGGGGTGGCTGACTGGCAGCCATACCTTCGGGGTGTGGAGCGGATGAGCTGGGACACCTGCTGCATGTAGTCCGTGGCCAGCAGCACCACCTCCTCATCCTCCGAGAAGTCCTCCTGGAAGATCTGGTCCAGCAGCCACTTCCACTGCAGCTGTGGGGCCATGGGTGGGAACGGTGGGGCTGGGTGTGGCAGGGACCGCGAGGAACAGAGGACGTGGGGGTCCTGGGGAGGGGATGGCCCAGGAGATCGGGATCAGCACCTCCCTCCCAGGGCCCGACCACACTCACGTGGGGGGTGATCTTCTGCAGTTGTCCCAGTGTCACCTTGTTGTACATGGAACTGACGTCTCGACGGAGGTCATCATACTCTGACACCGTGATCTGGGGTGGAGAGCAGGTTGACCCAGCCCTGCCCCCTGGTCCCCTTCCCCCGGCCCACAGCAGTCCTCCCGCTCACGTTGGCCAGCTGCTGCTCCAGCTGCAGGATCTCCTGGGCCTTCTGCTCCACGGCGTCGGCCCCCAGCAAGCTGAGCAGACGCTCCATGAACACCCGGTACGCTGCCAGGATCTGCACCGGGACGGGCACGTCAAGGGTGGGGGTCAGTGCTAGGCCCTGGTTCATCTCTTCAGGAACCCCACGCCTTCCCTGCACCCGACCCCCATTCCTCCACACCTTCTCACTCTCCTCATCCTGAGCTAAGTACAGGGTCCTCTCTGGCAGGGTGAGCCCATCTTGGTCAATCTGGGGAGAGAGGTGGGGGCTCAGAGGTCAGAGGTCAACAAGCCAGGTTCAGACAGACTGAATTCCCACTCAAATGCCCAAAGAGGCAAGACATCCATTGTCATAGCCCCAGGGGGACCAAAGCACTAGCCCCTCCCTCTGTCCAGAGAAGAGGGAAAGGAAGCCCCCATTTCTACCGGTCTACTGGGGATAAGGGGGGGGAGGTCCCCACCCCCCAATCCTTCTTTCTGTAAGCCTTTGCGTTCCGCACCTGCGAGGGGCTTTCCTCACCTGTGAGGGGCACGTGCACTGACACTGGGGGCCCAGGTATCCGGCCTGCCCCAGCCCCGCAGGGCTCAAGGGCATACACCTCCCTCTGCGCTCTCCACAGCCTGCCACAGGGCTGCGACATTGCAGCTCCCGTGGCTCCGCTAAACACCGCAATTGCTCGGGGAAAATTGCTTGCGCCCTCCTCCTGCGCTCTGCCAGCGCACGCTCCGCTCCCCTCCCCTCCTCTTCCCTCCCCTCCCCTCCCCTCCCCTCCCCTCCCGTCCCCTCCCCTTCTGCACAGGTCTCTGGGATGCGGGCCTGCGCCCCGGTTCCCTGGCCGCTGGCGCGGTGCCTAGGGAGTCAGGGACACTCACGCGAATGACGTAACGTGAGGAGTTCCTGTCGTCCAGGCTGACAGTGAGTGAGAAGAGCGCGGCGGCGCTGTACACTCCCTGTGCCTTGTACAGCAGCCGGTTGAGGTCCCAGCGCGCCGCGGACCCCGGTCGCTCGGCGGCGCCACCCAGGTCCCAGCCCCCGCAGTCCTCGATGACCTCCAACATGGGCCTCGGGCCGAGTCTCTCGATCTCACGCATGTCGAGGCATGAGCGGAAGAAGGCACGCACTTTCCGCTGGGCAGCGCCGCCGGGCCCACCCCCGGGCCGCGCCAGCAGGCGCCGCAGGCGCTCCTCGTTCTGCTCGCCAATGGCCGCAATGGTGCCGTAGGTGAGCTTGTCGTCGGGGATGGCGTGGCGCCGTAGCCAGCCGCCGCACGCGAAGGAATAGAAGTCTTGACATGGGTCTATGCTGGCGTCCAGGTTGGCGGCCAGGAAGCGGGCGGCGCGCGCAAAGGCTTTGCGCTCCGGACAGCCCTCGGTGCAGGCGCCGCTGCCCGCCGCACCCGGGCCCAGGTACTTGAGCGCCAGCATGGCGGCCAGGATGGCGCAGAGGCCGGCAGCGAACACCAGCCCCGACAGCAGGCACACCTCGCGCCGGTTCCAGCGTGGCAGCCCGGCCCGGGCCCCGGTGGTGCTGCGCCCAGCGCCCAACGGGAAGCCAGGGGGCAGCGAGGTCCCGCGCGAGCCCCCCGTGCCGCACCGACTCACATACTTGACCTCCTGGAACTCGTCGTAGTGCGCAGTCATCGAATACGGGGCCTCCATGGCGCTACTGACACCACCCCGCCACCCTTGTCGATCTTGGCTACAGGATGCACCGGGCCGCCGGCCTCCTGTCTGGCCTCCGCATCGTCCCCTGGGCCGCAGCTGCAGGAAGGGTAGACACAGGCTTAGAGAGGCACTTAGAGGGGCACCTCTGGGACCCAAAAGCACGACGAAGAGGGATGCAGGCCTAGGCCAGAGACTGGAGGTCACCCGAGTCCCCACCAGAGAGCAAGCCTGGTGCCTGGCTTGCCTGCGCCACTGGGAGAATGAGGGAAGGGGAAGGCTCAGAGTGGCCACCACCTCCCCGCTTGCGCAGTGGCATCCTTTGACCTGTCTCCTCTCTCCCTGAACACCTAGGCCTATCGCAGATTTGGGAGTGCCCTGGTGGAAAACTGGGGGCACCGGGCACGGGGCCTGACACGTAGTAGGCCTTCAATGCAAGGCTGTTTCTCTTCCCTTTGCCTTTCTTGTCCACGACCTGCTACAGCCAATGCCAGGTGGGGGAGGGGAAGGCGGAGGCTGGAAAAAGGAGGTGCGGTCAGGGGTGCGTCTACGCGGCCCCTAAAGCCGCCTTCAGCTCCCGGAACTGGAACTAGATGTTCAAGAAATAGGCTAAAAAACCAAACTTGACCCTAGCGGATGTCAGCAGACCCACCCTCTGCCCTGTCCTCCTTCTGTCCATGAGCTAGAATGTCCACGAGCCCCTTTCCCCAGCGTCGCGTGCCGTCTGGCCCAAGAAGGGGGAACCCTCGACGGCCCTAAAAAGCTGGACCTGGTACTGTCCCCAACCTCCCCGTCCCCGCTCTGGGCTACTGCCGGCTTCAACAGGTTCTCCCTGGAGCCCAAACTTGGGCGAAGTTTCACCCCTGGCGCGGAGGGAACCGGCCCCGCGCGCCCGGAGCCCTGGACGCTGAGCCTTCCGCGCCGCACCGCGCCGCGCCGCGTAGTCCGCGGAGCTGGAGAGCCCAGCCAGGGAGTCGCGGGCGCAACCGGAGCAGGAGCTCCGAGACGCAGACAAAGCCCAGAGGCTCGCCGTGGCGGCGGAGGCGGCTGCGGTGGCGGCCGCGGCAGCAGAAGACTAGAGTGCCACTTACCCATCAGGTGCGCGCCCGGGCAGAGCGGGAACGGAGCAGGTCGAGTCCGAGCCCGAGCCCGATCCGGAGCCCGAACCGGAGCCGGAGCCAGAGCCACAGCGGGGCGGGCGGCCGCTCTCTCCGAGCGCCCGCCGTTCCTTTGCTGCCGCGCCGCGCCGCGCCGCCCGCCGGCCCCGAGGGAGGGGGCGCGCCGACTGCTCCACCCTCCTCCGCCCGCCCCGCTCGCCCCCTCCTTCTTCTTGCCTCCATCCCGGCTACCTGGCAGCTCGGTAGAAGCTCGGGGGCGGGGAAGACGGCTGTGGGGACACGCTCCCGAGGGTCTCGCACAGACTCCGGGCTCGGGGATTCCAGTTCTGCCCGCGTCCCGGGAAGAGTGAGGGCGCCTTCTAATCCCAGGAAGGGGTCCCCTCCAATCTCATGCCCGACTCGAAGCTGCCCACCAGCCCGCCCATAAGGGGCTCAGGCTGGAGGTGAAGCACACGGGCCGTCCCAGGGCAACCCACAGGACTGGAGCCCGGACCGCCCAAGGAGGACTTCCCGGTAAAGCTGCGGAATGTGTCTTTACCGCGCGGGGCGGAGAACAGGCTTCAATTAGGGGACTTCCCGGTACCCACCCCTTCAGCCCCGGCGCACGCCAGGCCTCCCCTGCAGAGAATGTCTGGGGTTGTGGCTGCCCGTGCAACCCTCAACCAGCCCCTGGTGGGGGATGAGACTGCACCCCTCCCCCCAAACCCTGACTGGTCTGGGCACCCATTGCTCAGGAAGACCCTGACCAGAGAGGAAGACAAGGACTGGAGAGTAAAGAAAGAGCCCGCCCTGCTGGCGACACGGGGGCTGCCGGCTCTGCCCTGCAGTCCAGTCCTTAGACAGGCCCCGGGCCTCAGGACACTGGTATGTGGACTGGTGGGAGGCCGGGGTGGGTGTGGGGTGACTCCTAATTTACCCACCCACTACCTTCTTCCCCTACAACTTCCTTCTTAAAGTGGGCCTCTGAGGCTGAGGCAGCCTCTGCCTGGCTCACCGCGGGGGCTCCCAGGGAACTCGGAGGGAACTGCCTTTCTGGTGCCTCAGCTCTCTCCGCCCTGCCCTGGCTTCCCCCGCTGCTGTGGCTGTCCCGAGAGGGGACCCCCACAAAGCAGTAGCGCCCCCAGGCGGGCAGGACTGGCCTGGACAATATTCGACAGCTTACGGCTGCTCTGGAGCCTCCTCTGATAAAAATCATGCAGCGCAAGGACTCGATGGGTCCTTCACCCTGTCCCATCCTTGGGGTTTGTCATCAGCCCAGCCACTGGGCCCCTAACCCTGAGTGGTCACCTCTGTCCCCTGGGTCTGGCCACCTGTCCATCTCTAAGCGACAGCCCTGGAAACTCTCTGCCTCCTCCTCTGGTCATCTCGAGTCCTCCTCTGCCCATTACGTTCTTCTAAGGTCCAATTAATTCTACGGAAGAGAGGTGGAATTATGTAAAATGTGGTGATTCCACAAGGGGGGAGGGGAGGGCAGGGCGGTGGCAAAGTGGCTCTTTGTGCTTTTAATCTGCATTTTTCCCTCAACGTTTTGTCTCCAGAAGGATAATTTTCCAGCCTTTTCAGACCCTGATTGGTATCATTTCTCCAGAAATGACAGCTTTTATTTTCCCCGAAATGAATGCCGTGAAATTTCCAAGAAATATAAAAATGGATATTGTCTCCGGGAGCCGACTCTCTTCCGACCAAAAGGCAGAAAGGCGCAGCGACAAACCTGCCTGCCCAGGGACCCTGCGTGCCCAGCCACTGGGAGGCGGGGACCCAGACCCTCAGCTTCTCCTGTGCCCCTCCGTCCCCCCGGGTCAGCTTTCTGAACCTCCTTCTGGCCACCCTCCTCCCAGACTCAGCTGCCATCGATCTGTCCCCATTCCGGCCGGGACGCCCTGCCTGCAGGGTCTCACTGGCCTGCCCTCTACAGCACCCCGTCCCCTACACCCATCCCTGAACCCAGCAGCCAGCACCACCCCCGACCCGGGACTGGGCCCGCGACGACCCTGTCCTAGTGGCCCTCCCTGCTCCCCAGTATGAGCAGCCAGGCCTTGCCTCCTTCACCCCCCTACCCCTCTGTGGAGGGGAAGCTGGGCAGAGGGGACTGAGACGCCCTCACCCTCTCTTTGAGGCTTCCCAACTTCTTCTCCCTCATGGTCAAGGTGACCCCCTGAGGAGCAACATAATGACTGGACGCAGCAGCAGTGTCCGGCCAAGCCCTGAGGGAGGCCGATGGATGCCCCAGCTTAGGGGGAGGGGACGGGCGTGAGGGAGTGTGGCCAGAGCTGCCTTGGAGGGAGAAGTCCTGAGCAATACAAAGGACCGAGGTTAGGGGCTCCTGTCAGATCGGCTCCGCCCCCGCTCCCCCGTCCCTGGCCTTGCCCTCTGCCCTCATCCCAGCCCACCCTGCGGGGTCAGGTACTGGGGCAGGGGCGCAGAGCAGCCCTAACTCCCTGGGAATAGCAGCCCTCAGACTGATGGCTCTCCTCTGTTGAGCGGACAGTGGCAAAGTGGTTCTTTGTGCTTCTAATCTGCATTTAGCACCAAGTGAGGTGCTAAATGCTTCACTCCAAAGGGGCGCTGATGACCTGGAGCCAAGCCCTGTGACGATCAGACACAGTTTTGTGCCTCTCTGGCATGCACACGTTGTGGCACAGACTGGGCCCCCATCTGCCTGCTGTTGGAGCCTCCTGGGAGCTGACCCCCCCCAGTGCTGCCTCTGTCCTGGGGGTTGCCCCCAACCTCCACCCTGCCCGACCAGCCCACCCTCTCCACACTGCCAGCTCTGCGGTATCTTCCGTGCCCTGGAAGTCACTCCCCCAAACAGCGTCCTGTCCTCTGCCCCGCCTCCTGGGGCTCATCCTATCTATTATTCACAGCACAAAATGGATTTTTAATTTGAGAAATGAAATGGCTCTCCCAAGTGGCCGGGGTGCAGGGAGGGGGTGGGGAAGGCTGCAGCCACGCGGCGCCCACCAGTGGTGCTGACTCAAGCTCTTCCTGGAAACCTGGGTGCCCACAGCAGACCTGGGGGCCTCCAATGGCCCACGCACCCCGCCACCCAGCCTGCGCCTTCATTTCACCCTGTTGCTATGCTCCCTGTTGCTATGACCAGGGTGGGCAGGGGGGAGCCCATCAGTCCTGCCTGAGCAGCAGGCTCTGCTCCTGGCCAGACGGGGGGCGAGGGAGCACTGGACCCTGTGCTCCACTTACCTCAGATTCTTGGGCCTCGAGGGCAGCCTTGAGCTCCCCGGCATGGTCCCTCTTATCCTGAGATTTCCTGGACCTCACTGGGCTGGGCTTAAGAATCTCCCCTGTACAGACCCCTAACTGAGCCACTCTGCTAGGTCCCAATGCCACGGGACACTCACTCCAGCCTGGACAGCTGCCCCGGCCTGCCCACTGGCTCCGGCTCCCAGGGCCCCCCTCCTCACCCCTCATGATAGAATTGGCCCACCTAGCAAGGTGCATGGAGCAGTGACCTCTTCCCTGTCCTTCTCTGCCCATCCCCTACCTCTCTCTCCCTGGTCACTCTGACCTAGTTTCATTTCCCAGAACTTAGCTGGCTCTCACACAGCTCAGGGGCTTAGCACCTGCTGTTCCAGCTGCCTGGAACACCTTCTTCCATCACCTCTTCTGTTGGCTTATGGCCACGCATCCTTCTCGGGATGTCAGCCTCGCTGTCTGGTCCAGTAAAGCCTCTGCAAGCCGCGGACTTGCCCTCCCTCGGCCCCTGCTACGCTTCCAGCATCTTAATCAGCTGTGTGGCCCAGAGCCTGGCCAAGACAACATATCTGACAGACATGGACTGATCTCACACAGCAGGGGTCGGCTCAGGGGATCTCCTGCATGAAGTATCCCTCAGGGCCGGACTTGACACCAGGCGTAGCACCCCCACCCACACACCTGCCCAGACTCTCAGATCCACGCACACCTTCCCGTAGCTCTGGGACCCATCAGTGGCAAGAGGGGACCATTCCTCCCCTCTCCTGTTCCCCTCACTTCCTCTCTGCTGCCCTATGGTAGGTTCTATCCTCACTGGGCACACGTTCCTCTGGAGTCGCCTACTAACCTCTAGATCAGGTTTGTATTTTATACAAGAAATAGAGAAATACGACCTTGTTTGAAACGATTTAAACTCCAGGGGTATGTAGAGGGCAGACATGAAGGCCCCTCTTCACACACATCCCCCTCCAGGCCTTCCCCAGGGAAAGGAAGGGAAGCTCTGTGACCACTTCAGGTGAACGTCCCAGCCTTCCGGGCATCTCTGTTTGTTTAAAGAAATAAACACGGTTTAGTGCCTGGTGCCCACAGGCCCATACCAGCATTTCCCCCACAGAAGCCCTCAGCATTGCTAAGGGACAGTGTTTGCCTTGGTCACACCTGCCTGGTCTCCAAATCCGGAGGCCATACCTGGTGTCCTGCTGCTCACCCCGAACGACCCCACTTCTCCATCCCCTGGAGGCTGTGCCCAGGTGAGGGCCTCAGCTCCTGAATCTGCCCTCTGACCCCAGAAGGCCCCCCGCCTGCCTGCAGCGGCAGCTCACTGCACTCCATCTCGTCTTCCACGTTTCCTCTTCCTCCCCCTTCAGTACATCAGGGCCAAATCCCGGGTTCTCAGCCTTAGAAAGGTTCCTCACTTCCTCCCCTTTCTCCCTCCACCCCTCTCAGTTCTAGATCTGAGTCCTCCCCTTCTCACTGCAGTGATGGGATCCCTTCCTCTTGGCCCCCCAGGCATCGCTGCATCCTGCCCATTCCTGCCCCACACCCTCTGTGACCCCGCCTCACGCTCCCGAGGCCTCCCCCTCTGTCCCCAGGCCTCTTTCCAACCACCTGGCTTACTTTCCCCTGAATATCCCCGCTCCTCCGGGGGACTGCATTCTCTGTGCCTTTGCTCAAGCTGTCCCTTTGCCTAAATGCCTCATTCCCACCCCACCCCCCAGCCTCCTTTAGGCCTCTGTCCAGCTTCCAGAACCCCCTAATGATCCTGTGGCTGCACAGGTCCCCAGCAAGGAGGGAGATCCACGGATGGAGCCCGGTCCCAGCCTGCCCCGAGGCCCAGGCTGGATGGAGCAGGCCCCACTCCAGTCTGGCTGAGCCTCCCGCAGCGAGTGAGGGCGGACCCCCTGCAGTGCCATATGTGGGGCACCCTCTAAGTGCCACATTTTGTGCCAAACTCTCTACCTGCCTCACCACTGAGTCTCCCTGTAACTCCCCAGTTTACACAGGAGGAAACTGAGGCCCGGAGAAGGAACAAAGCTGCCCGACTCCATCCCGCTCACTAGTACAGAAGCTGAGATTTGAACCAGTTTCTGCTGCATTCGGGGTCGCAGGGACATGCACGTGAGGGGCTGGGGCAGCTCTGCGGGAGGACAGGCAGGGCGCTGCAGATCCACAGTGAAAGCAATGCAGGTGCTCGGCTGTGACCTTAGCCCAGTACCTGTGTCGGGGGTGACGAATGGCGGGTGGGGGCCATGCAGACACCAGGGCTGGCTTTGCCCAGAGACCTCAGGGAGAATCCCAGGGCCTACAGCCAGGCCTTGACCTCCCTTCCAGATGTCTCCGCCGCCAAGGGTCCTGCCCAGATCCTCCAACTGAAGTGCCCGGTCATTGTCTATCTGTTGCTCAGGGTGCAGCCTGTACCTCATTCATCCCACCGGATGTTAGCCTGGAACTTGGTACTTTTCACGGTCTCTCTTTCTCAGCTCCTTTGGGACCCCAGATTTCCCCCCCGCCCTGTCCTTCTAGCCCGGCCTGAGGGGCCAGGCCTCAACCACAAGCAGCTGGGGATGGGACCAGATGGACAGAGCCGAAACAGGGTGGCGGCCGTGGAGGGTAAGGGGCCTGAAGCCCACGGGCCTCCAGCTCTGCCATCCAGCCCCCTTGGGCTCCCTGTTTGATGGACAGATCACAGCGGGCCTCTCAGCTTCTGATGCAAGAATAAGGCCGCAGGGGCTGGGGGCACGTAGGAAGGTGGACTGTTTTGTGTCAGAGTCCCCAGTGGCCCTTGCTGGGGACTACAAAGGGAAGAGGGGTGCCTGGATGGGCCGGGCCCTGAGAGGGCAGTGGGACCTAAAAGGTCTCTTTCTTGCCTCCCAGAGTCACTGGGAGGTCCCCTCCCCCAGCACTCCATCATCATTTCAAGTGATTGGAGCTGAGGGGGATCGTTAGCTAATGAAAGCTGAGGCCACTAATTGTCCCCTGTAGGAGGGAGAGCAGGGCTGCAGAGGGGAGGAGACAGAAGGGCTCAGAGGGACTCAGGGGGGCCCTGGCCCCGGGTGGGCGGAGCCTCCTTGTAGACTGTGTTTTGTAGCACAGCACTGTCAGAGGGTCCTCCAAGCGGAACTGTGGGACAAAGGGCACGAGCACCGGATTTGGAGGTGCCATCCAACGCTGTGTGTCACCGGAACCCCTATGCCCACCTCTGCCTACTGCCAGCCCACCCCAGGGTGGGAAGCTGGGGTGGTAGGTGACGAGGGCCCCACAGACATCCTGTGGAGGCGGTGACAGGTCGATTTGAGACGGGCAGAAGGATGCCAGGGCCCCAGCCCCAGCCCCAGGCTGGCCTCGAGCAGGAAGCCTGGCTGCCAAGTCTTTGACCTCCCCCTGCCCCTCGCAGCAGAACCCGCCGCTGGTGCACAGCCACTCGGCTGGGCGCCGCCAGCCTCGCCGGGGGCTGTCCTCAGGCCGGCTCCAGGTGCCCCTCCTGGCAGGATGTCCCAGGGCTTTCAATCAGAACTACCAAAGAGGGTTATCAGTTTTCTACGACTGTGTACCAAATCGCCACAAACTTAGCAACTTAAAACAAACGAAATTTATTGTCTCAGCTTCCGCAGGTCAGAAGTCCAGGCGGAGCACGGCTGGCCTCTCCACAGAGGGTCTCGCTGGGCTGCAGTTAGGGTTTACGAGGGCTGGGCTGTCACCTGCAGCTTGGGCTCCCCTTCCAAGTTCACGGGTCGTAGCAGAATTCAGCTCCTCCGGTTGTAGAATCAACACATCTATTCTTCAGGGGCTTTCAACCTAGGGCTCCTCTCGGTACCTCGAGGCCACCCACTGCCCTGGTCTCGAGGCCCCTCCATCGCCAAAGTCATCAATGGACTATCTCCTCTGAAATCGAATCCTTGTCATACTTGGAGTCTGTCTTTCTCTCACCAACCAGTTAGAGCAATTCAGCTTTTAAAGGGCCCGAGTAATAACATCTGCGAAGTCCCTAGATTTGCGTCTGACTGAGTAACAGGGGGTGTGAGTATGTATACCCACAGGGGCTGGGAGAACTGGGGGCACCTGAGAGTCCTGCCCACCACGAAGGCATGGGCCGAAGAGCAAAGACCATGCTGAGAATGCTGGTGCCTGACACCCGGGCCAGGTCCTGGGCTTAAGTGTCAAGTCGCCTCGTTTCACCCTCTCAGCAATTCCAGGAGCGGGTCCTCCTTCATCCCCACTTTTACGCAGGCAGCACCTGAGGCCCTGAGAGCGTTCGCATGTCGCACAGCCAGGAAGTGGCTGCGCTCAGGTTCTAGGGCAGAGATTTCCAAACGTTTTAATCTCGCGGCACATATAAACTACTGGCTAAAATTCTGCGGCACACCAAATAACATGTTTTTTGCCAATCTGACCAAAAATATAGATATAATTTTGATTCATTCTCACCAGATGGCTCTTGCGTTGGGTGTTGTCATTTTTTTATTGGACAATCTAAGGGGAAAGAGGTCAGTGTCCTGACTAAATAGTCAGGTACCGCATGTTTCGAAAATCCCTGCGGCACCGCAGTGTGCCTGCCACGCACACCGGCAGAAAATCACTGCTCTAGGGTAGCACGAATTCCGACTCAGCATTACTGTGTGTTCTTGGGAAGGTTGTGTAACCTCTCTGGGCCTCAGTGAAATGAAGGGCACTGAGACCTGTCCCCCATGGACAGGTAGGCCAGGCTCCAGGGGCCAGGTCAGAGGTTCTGGCCTGGCCATCCACGGACAGTGGGCACGAGGGGTGTGTGATTGGCACCTGTGGTGCCCAATGAGATGAGGTGGGATTGGAGTCCCTGATGTCAGCTGTCTAATTGCAACCATCCTGGTCTCCGCAATTCAATGACATGATGTTCCCTGACACTGAGGCCTGGAGGCTTCGGGCTTCCAGGGTGCCACTGGTCCCAAGATGAATGGTCAGGAAACTGCTGCTCATTGGAGCCGGCTGGGCCCCTGAGAGAAGCAAACAGAGGCTTTCAGACCTTTGCCCAGAGGTGGGTGTGTGTGTTGGGGGCTACCCCTCCCACTTCTAAGCTCTGGCTCTCCCCCCTCAGCTGGGCAGGTTCCTGTTGGCTACAGCTCTGGAGGACGGGGCGGGGGGGGGGGGTACCACAGAGGTGGCCTGGCTGCCTGCTCCCCCCTCCCCATGAGAAAGGCTGTCAGTCAGCCCCAGTGCAGCTCCCCCCGCCCTACAGCCGGCCTCCCCTGTCCCCACCCCCACCCTCATGCCTGAGCTGCCTCCCTCTGTAATGGGGCTTAATCATAACAGGCATTAGCTAGAGCCTGCTGCCTGCAATTACTGCTTCAATCAGCCACCCACCACCTGCCGCCCCCGGCCTCAGGCCACCTGTGGGGACAGCCTGGCCCTGCCCTCTGTGGTCCCCTCCCCAAGTGCAGCACAGGTTCCCCAGGCTGGGCACACGGACAGAGAAGGGGCCCCTGGCAGCAGGGGCCAGGGGTGGGGGCAGCCAGTGGACCGGGAGCTACCGCTCAGGGTCGCAGGCAATTATTGTAAAAGCCTGTTGGAAGCGGCGCGGCTTTCCCAGCGCTGCTGGCCCCTCCCGAGGGTCGCCCTGCCCCGGGCTGCCAACGCGCTCGCACGCACACACGGCTTTCACATGTGCTCGCCACACACTCACACAGGACGGACGAGTTCCAGGGCGCCCGCAGCGACGGCTACTGGCTGTCTCCAAGGTGCGGACGCGCCTCAGTGACCAGCCCCCAGGCCCGTCCCTAGCACAGACCACCTCACATCCCTCGTCTCTTGCATCCCAGACCTGGGGCACAGGGAGGCTGAGCTGAGCTGGAGGGCTCCCTCAGAGCTGGGTGGGGGCTGGAGATAAAGGGGTGAAGGCAGACCTGGCGGGGGGAGTGGAGGAGGGGACCGCTGTTTTGCTGTGATTGTCTCTAATTGCTGTTTTGCTGAGAGGTAATTAAAATCCCTTTTTATTTCACACGTCAGAGCCCTCGCCAGCCTGTGGAGAGGGCGCAGGGGGAGGCCGGGAGCTGGGGGCCTTGGAGGGCCGGGTAGCCTGGCACAGGGAGAGGATGGGAAGGTGGGGCAGCCGAGCCCAGCCTGCCGGCCCAGCCTGCCTGCCAGAAAGCCCAGCGGTGGAAGTTCCCAGCCCGGCCCCTGGCCCAACCCATGAGTGCCTGGGGTCTGGCTCCGGCCAGGACATGTGCAGTCCATTGGAGTCACCAAAAGCCGTAAGAATGAAGTCAGTGACGTCTCTGAGTGCTTCCTACATGCCAGGTGTTTTCCTGGGCTCCCAACTTATGATCGTTGCAAAAATAACAACTGCCAGGTAGATGCCATCACCATCCCATGTGTCGGGACAGTGATGAAGCTGAGACTCCGAGAAATGAAGAAACAGCCAAGCCTGCTCAGCTTGTCAGTGGTGGGACTGGGTTTGAACTGGTGGCCCCCAACTCAGAAGCGCTGTGTCGACCAGCCCACTGCAGCCCACAGAACGGCCCCCTTCCTGTGGAGCCTGCCCGAGTTCCACAGCCCTAGGACAGAGCTCCTCGCCTTTCTCCGAGCCCTGAGGGAAGGGCCACAGCCTTGGGACACCTGCACTAGGCCCATGCACCAGTGACAGGCCTGTCCCCATGGTCAACTGCTGATGGGGTCCCTGGGCCGGGAGACTAGGGAACTATGTGAGTTCTCTAGAGGCCTGGACGAAGCCCAGAGGCCAAGGCCAGGCCAGACCCAGCCCTGCGGGACCGGGCAGGCGAGAGTCCCCGACGGCCCCTCTGTGCTTCGCACCTGCCCTCTCTCAGTTCTCTCCCTCCCCTGGGCCAGAAGCCACGTTGCACCGCCCTCCTCGCCTCCCTCACCCCCACCATGGTCACTGCCAGCACCCACCAGGCTGCCCTCACAGCAGCAGCGTCGTTACCTTCTCTAAACTTGCCGTCATCACCATCGCCACGACCCCTGTCCCCGCGGTCATCACTACTGAATTACAATCACCAGCGCCCCCTTCTCTGCTGCCATTTTCGCCAGATTCAGCAGCAACACCTCCGACCACCATCATCGCCGTTATCGGATGAGGACCGCCTGTCTCTTTCTTAATTGTCACATCATCATCGTTTTCACAAAAATCACCATGCTCGCCGTCACCGTCGCCATCACTGCCATCAAGACTCACACTACACCAGGCCTGTTCCAAGACAACAGACATTTTATCTCCGTGAGTCCCCACAGTACCCAAGACGTGGCTGCCAGAATTACCCTCCCATTCCATAGATGGGGACACCAAGGTTTATAGCGAGGGCGCTCGCCCCGAGTCACAGAGCCAGGAGGTAGCAGAGGGAGGACTTGAACCTGAACCGCCTGATACTAGAGCCCAAAGTCATAACCACTCTCAGCTGAGGAGTCTGGGGAATGAAGCCAGAGGACACAGGGAAGAGAGAGACACTTGGTCTGCTCAGAGTCAGCCATCGAAGGCTCCCCTCCTCCTGCCCCGTCGCCCTGAGCGTTCCCTCAGTTTCTGGGCTGTGGCTGGCTCCGGGGGCTCGTTCACCTCCTGTGGACAGCAGTCAGGCTGCGGTGGGCAGTCCTGTCAGGAGTGGAGGGCAGGGAGGTGGCAGCCCGGGAGTGCAGGGCATACTGCAGCCCAGCGGGGCCCTTGGTAATGTCTCAGGACACAGGACTAGATGCTGGCCAAGAGAGGAATCCTCCCAGCCCACCAGCCTCCCCCTCTTCAGCCCAGGGCATTGGCCTTGATGTCTTGGTCATTCGGGGACCAGGAGGGCAGCCATAGCCTCATGTATGAGCCAGGTAACCTGCCACTCTGCCTGAGTTCTGATGCGAGTCGGGGAAGCGAAGCCAGGGACTGCAGAGAAAGGACCAGAAGGGTCCTAAGGCCCACTGGCAGGTGCCTCGTCCTCTCAAGGGCAGGCATGGTGACTCTGGCCTCTGTATAGCTCGGTGTGCTAGCATCGTAAGTAGATTCAGGAAGCAAGGGAGGGAGAGAAGAGGCAAGGACTGTGGGAGGTGCCTGGGGACCCCCTGGGTCTGCAGGAATGAGGTAGAGTGGGTCTCAGCTGCCTGCAGCAGCTGGGGCTGGGGACAGGGAAGGGTCTTACTCATTATGTGTCCCCAGGGCACAGTGCTGGCACTAGGAGGTACTTAATATTTATGGAATAAAAGAATGAATGAAAACATTTTCAAGATTAAAACTATCCCCTAATAAGGCACCAGCAGTGAGGTAGGTCCCCTTCCCTGGAGCTCAGGGATTAAAACCTCAGGCTCTGTCACCTGGATTAGGTCCCAGCGCCGCCATTTACAATCTGTGAACAGGTCAGTTGGCCTCTTTAAGCCTCAGTTTCCTCATCCAAAAATAGGGAAAATGAGCCCTGACCAGTGTGGCTCTGTGGGTTGAACATCTTCTCAGAAGCCAAAAGGTCACTGGTTCGATTCCCAGCCAGGGCGCATGTCTGGGGTGTGGGCCAGGTCCCCCACTGGGGGTGTACAAGAGGCAATGGATCGATGTTTCTCTCCCTCTCTTTCTTCCTCCCTTCCCCTCTCTCTAAAAATAACTAAAGTCTTTTTTTTTTTTTGAATGGGGATAATGAGGTCCGTCTGAGATCACGCACAAGGAGGGCAGGGGGGACCTGATCCCGTGACTGGGCCTCTCCGCTGGGCAATGACCCCATTGGCAGTCCTGGGTTAGGTAAGCACCCCCGGCAGAGGAGGTGGGGGTCAGCTGGAAGCCCTGGGCTGTCCCCTCCCATTCCTTTCCAGGCACCCCGTGACTCCCTTCCCACACTCGATTTGTCTCCACCGAGGAGCACCTGAGCATGGCTGATTCCAACTAGACAAACTCCCCGGCAAGCCGTCCCGTGCAGCAAGAAGCCCCCATGGGGCAGAGCCGGGAGGCAGGACAGAGAGCAGAGACTGCAGGAACTCGGCTCCTGGGGTATCTGGGAAAGGGGTTCCAGGGAAGCCAGTGGAATCTCAAACCAGGGGTTGAGTCCTCTCCCGGACAACCACAGAGAGGCCTTACTCAAGCCCTTCTTGCCCCAAGCCTCAGTTTCCTCACCAGTATCGCGGGAATAATCACAGGGTCAACCTCTCAGGGCTGCTGTGGGGTTTATAGGAGGTGATGCTCTGAAAGCCCCCAGCAGCAGGTTGGGCAGATAGTGGTGCCCTCACCACCCACACACACCCACACACCCACACGCCCACACACATATCCTGGCTGCCGGCCACTCTCCGGGCATTGCTGGCTCTCTGGGAGCCCTGGACCCCCTCCCTCTGGCCCCCCTTCCCCACACATCTGTGGCAGAAATGCACACTGCGCTTCCCTCCTGTCAATGTTCCCTGCCAGCTAATGGGCCAATTTTTTAGCATTACAGAGATTTGGCCAATTTGGCCACCCTGACGGAAAGGCGCAGTGAACAATCGCTTAGGGGTGGGGGGAAGTCCACAGGCAAGGATGGCAGAGGAGGAGGAAGGGGAGGAGCAGAAAGAGAAGGGCACAGTGGGCAGCCACGTCTCTCAGGTTACTCCCAGCTGCCCCTCCAAGTCCTGGGCAAGGGGGTGGAGCAGTGGGGACATTACAGGGATAATTAGACCCACTTATGCCCCCCCCCACCGTGCACAGGCTCTGTGCTAAGCACTTTGCATATATTTTCTATTTTAATCATCCAATAACCCTATGAGACCAGTTCTATTATTTGCTCCATCTTTCCTGGTGTGGAACTCCGGCATAGGAGCTGGGAGCTGGCCCAAGGTCACAGCCAGGAAGTGATGGAGCTGGAATGTGAGCTGAAGCAGAAAGCCAGGCCTTTTAACCATAACTGAGCTCAGTTTTTAACTAAACACTGAGAATTAGGCCAGGACCACCCCTATCCATCCACCTGCCCACCCCCACCTATCCACTCTCCAGCCCCCGCCAACACATATACAATCTCCAAGAGCCTTGTCCTCTCCAGTGCCTGGGGATCCCCGTACAGCACACATGTCCCTCCCCTCCTGCTCAAAGGGGCCTCAGCCAGGACCCAGCATCTCTGCAGGGAGAGCCCAGAGCAGCACAACTGCCAGGCATGGGTGGGGGGCCCAGCCTAGGGCTGGGTTCTGCCCTCCTGCCCAGACTGTGGGCTGGGGATCCCATGCCAACTGTGGCTTCCAGAGCCCCTCCTGGCACCAGTGCCAGGCTGGAAGTGGGTATCGGGTGTACCCTCCACCACACACTCTGGGCCCTCTGGGAGCAAGCAGGCGGCTCTGCCAGGGAAAGCGGGAAAGGAGGGGTGAGGGAGGGGACTGCCTCTGGGCTGGGGGAGGGGGCTGCGGAACTCCGTGCATTAAGCGATCAGAGAGCACAATATTTCATTGCCGGCAATCGCAGCCAAGACATCAACTACTTGGGGAGAGCAGCCTTAAAAGCCTTTTGATTTTATTTCTTCCACAGTATTTTTTTTTTCCTTTCCTTGCTGGTGTCCTTGACAAGTCCGCCCTTCCCCCTCTACCGCCCCTTCCCCAACCCCCTCAGGAGGCCTGGGAGCCTAAGGAGGGTCTGGGGTGGGAAGGGTGGTGGGGCGGGTGGCGTCTGCGTGTATGTGCACCTGTGCGTGCATGTGGGTGCGTGTGTGTGCACGTGAGGCTGGAGGGACGCTGCTGTGGTTCCCTGTGTGCCTGTGTGTGCACCTGGAAGCATGCATCGTGCGGGATGCCCTGGTGGGCCCTGTGTGCACACTTGTGTATGCATGCCTGAGTGTGTGTGCACACGCAAGGACCTCACTATGCACGCACCCACCACAAAGCTCCACCAAGGTAAGAGACACGAGGCCAGGGCCACGGGAAGGTGGCAAATTCAGAGGACCAAGAGAACAGAGGAGGGCTTGGATGAGAGTATGGGGAGGTGGCACTCTTAATTAAGAGTCAGCCTAATTGGGCCGAACCGCGGACCCAGTGGAGACCTTCGGGGCCCAGGACGTCTCCAGAGGTGCGGTGCACGGACACAAGTGTGCACACGCACACGCGGGCGGACGCACACTCACACCCTGAGGCCCGCACTCCCTGCAGAGGGCGGGGACTGGCCTGGTCGCTGCGGGACTCCTGGCCGGACGCCCGGGACGTCAGCTGCCAGGCCGTGACGTCACCGCCCGCCCCCGCCCGCCCCCGCCCGCGGGCCGCTCGCTCACCGCCTGATGGCCCGCGACGCGGAATTGCACATCTGTCTTATCGGGAATTAGTTAATTGAATCAAGCGGCTCGAGCTGCCGCAGCGACCCCGGCCGCGCGGGCCCAGGCGAGGGGGTTGGGCGGGGCCCACCGAGGAAGGGGCGGGGAGGCCGCGCTCTCCCGGGAAGGCGGGTCCGGGTCCCGCTCTGCGCCCCAGCCCCCCGCCCGGGGAGGACGCGGACCGAGGGCCCGGCGCCCGCTGGGGGAACTACGGGGCTCCGATCCCCCGCGCACCCTGTCCTGGAGCTCTCGGGACGCAGGCTCCCGCTCTCTGGCACCTGCCCCGGTTTGACGGCTCCCTCGGTCCTCGTCTCCGCCCGACGGTGCCAAGAAAAGCGGCTAATTCCCGAGCCCATCCCGTGGCCATCCCCTCTCCTCCTCCCCCCAGAGCGCGTGCCCGGGGCGCCTTGGCGTGGGGAGCCGCCGCCAGGCCATTTGTCATATCCAGTTAGACGCCCCGGGAACATCCTCCTGCCCTGGCGCTTTGGCTGGCTCTGCGTCCTGTCCCCTGGCCCCATGTCCCTTACCTCGGGCGCTCCGAGCCTGTCCTGCAGGGTTTCTCCTCTGATCACCCTCCCTCCCCACTCTTGCCTCCCCAACTCATCGGACACAGCATAGAAAGGTGTGGTCAGGCGGAGAGACCCCGGTTGCAGGCCCAGCTCTCCTCCTGGGAGCTTCTAGACCTTGGCATGTAACTTAACCTCGCTGAGCCCGTTTCCACATCTGACACTGGGAAATAATAAGTGGAATCTATCGCACTGGATACAATCCAATTCCGGTAGCCAATACATTGCAGATTATAAGGGGGAGGCAGAGCTGTCATGGGGTGTGGCTTCTCTGGAAAGATCCATGGGCTCTGGATGACAGAAAGCATCAAACTGAGGACTGTGGAGATCCAAAGGGCCAAGGAGTCTGGATGGGGCTGCCAGGTGGGCCAGGCTGGGGTCCCTCATAATGAGGAGGCCCGCCCACACCAGGCTCCCACCTGGAACCCAGGGCTGCCCTTCCTCTGCTCCTACTCAGACCCGGTGGTGCTCACCGGCCTCTGTCATTAATTCCACGCCTTTGAATAGCCCTTCTGGTTTCACAGATTGACAACGTAACCCAAAATGCTTAACCCTTGACCATCATCATCCCCATTACACAGATGGGAAAGCAGAGGTTTGGAGAGGTTACATGACTTGCCAAAGACCTTACAGCTACGGCACAGCATCACTGGGATTTGAACCCAAGTTCTCTGGCCTCAAATGTCAGCCACTCTCCCCTGCTCTGCCTTCCCCTCTGAGGACCACTCAGTTGCTAGGAGATGGCAAGCCAGTGGTTACTATGGGAACCGAGCTGATGTGGAAAGCGGAAAGTGCTGGTGTCCAGCCAGCAGTGGGAAGGCTCCAGGTGGGCTCCACAGCCTCTTCCCTGCCTCTCCCATGGAGCAGCGCTCAGTTTTTAGCGCTGGGGTCTGGGTTTAGGTGGCAGGTGCTCAGTTACAAGGCCCAAAAAAGGTGTGATGATAGTGGGTTACCCTGGACACTGACCCCGCAAACCAAGAGCCCTGGTGGAGTATGTGACCCCAGGGATGGGGGCTGAGGGGTTGACAGGCCAGGCCAGGGAGCCTCACACTCTTGTTTCCTGCATATTGGCTGCAACCATACCTGCTCTACAAACAGCAGTGCAAAGCCAAACCTGTTCCCAGGAAACAGGAGAAGGGGAGGGCTCTAGGCCTGGGCAAAGCCTCGGTTTTCTCATCTGTAAGAAGGGGCTGATACTCCCACTGATAGTGTGTTGACAAAGCTGACAAAGAAACAAAACTCTATGCCTGACACAGATTTCACTAGCGGTGTGACCTTGGGCAAGTCACTTAGCCTCTCTGAGCCCCTACAAAATGAGGATAAAAATAGTGCTTACCTCATAGGGTTGCTGTAAGGATTGAATGAGTGAATACAGGTAAAGGGCTTCAAACAGGGCCTGGCAGGCTTTACGGACTAGATATGATACAGTGCTGGCTGTTCTATTTTTATAGTAAATCCCCAACAGCCCCCAGGGCGTCCGAGTCACTCTGGATGCGGCTGCCTCTCTCCTCGTGAAACATGCTCCCGTTTCCCTTACCCCTTGCCGGACACTGAGGAGGAGCAGAACTGAGAAACAGGACCCTAAAGCCCCAGACCTCCCTGCTGCAAGTTCAGGGACCTGGTACCTGGGAGGCTGGGGTGAGGCGGGCGGGGAGTGAAGAGGTGGGTGTCGCTAGCAGCTACATTTGTTCATCCAGCCTGTCAGTCCCTTAATCTGATCCCCAAGGAACAACGCCGAGGTTTCACTCTGGATGACAAACGAGAAGGGGAGAGGCCTGCCCTGCCTGGGCTCCGGGTGAGTAATGGCCTTGCATTAAGATATTAGGCCTGGACAACAAGAAATGTGCTCGGGCTCCCCCTCTGCCCCCACCAAGGCCGGGAAGAGAGCTTGGGAGGAGGAGGAGGAGGGGCTGGGGCTTGGGAAGTAGGGCGGAGGGCACAGAGAGAACAAGAGGCACAGAGACACCAGGAGGGTGAGGACAGGAGAGAGAGACAGGAGATGAGGGTGTCAGAGAGAGACAGAGACACAGACTCACTGAGAGGCAGAGAGAGGGGCATGGGTGGCAGCGAGAGAGGGACAAAGGGAGAGAAAGGGAGGGACAGAGAGATAAACCAGGACTCTGAGAGAGAGGGTGGAGAGAGAAAAGATGCCTGTACTCCCACGGGGTAAGGTCCCCACTGGGGGGAGGTTCAGCCTCCAGGGAGGGCCAAGTTGGAGGCCCGACATCAAGGCTGGCCCTGGTCTTCGATGTTCCTCTGCTCGATCCTGGGCCTCCTGGGCCGGGAGGACACGGGGTGGAGATGGAGGTAGGGCCTCCAGCCACATGGACAGAACCTTTTCCTGGGCAGCTTGTTCCTTGGAGGAAAGGCGACTAGACCTCCCAGGGGGGATCAGGACAGGGGCCAATACAGAGGGCAAGTTCTAGCTGCAGACTTGCACTGCTCTCCAAGCCCCTCCCTCATTGAGCCCCGGGTCCCGTGATGTGCGGCTGCTGGGTGGGGGGCTCTGGAGGAGGAGGAGATGGGGCCAGGCCCAGAGCAGGACTCAGAGACAGAGTGGCTCAGAGACGATGGGCCAAGAGAGAGCACAACGGGGTGGAGATGAACCCCAGACAGGTCATGGGACAGCCTGTCCCTCTGTCACCACGTTCAGCCACCCCCGGCACCCTCAGAGGTGTGCTGTGCACTGGCTCAGACAGCAGACCTTAGCCTGCTGGGATTCAAGTCCTGGTTCCACCCTTTCTGTTGTGTGACCTTGGGCTCTGTCCCGGTCTATAAAGTGGATGAAACTTCTGTGAGGGACCCACTGGGTCAGTGCCCGTAGGGTGCCTGGAGCCGACCTGGCACATGCTCATGTTTCAGTGAACCCCGCAGAACAGTCGGATTGTTTCCCCTGGGCCCGGGCGGTGGGCTGTAAGCAACGCGACCCAGAACACGTCTCTGCTCTAGGAATCTGCAAATCTCCCCAGTGGTTCGCACTCAGATGTGAAATCCTGGTCCACCTGGTGAGCCATCAACCTCTCCTGTGCCTCAGCATCCGCATCTGCAAGATGGACAGACGGGAGGCCCAGTGGAGCTGGAACATAGAATCACTTAATAAAGCTTGCAAGGGCCTGCTCCGATCCCCCAGCCCTCAGCTCTGAGGACCGACCTCTCCGACCAGGTATGTGCGCATGCGTGCGTGCACAGGCGGCGGGGCGCAGGGCAGGTCTGGGAGCCTCCCAGACTACAGGTGCTCAGACACAAAGATGAGGCGAGGGGGGCCGAACCCCAGGCCCAGACCCCCTTGTGCAGGGGAGTAGAAGTCAGGAGAACCAGTTACCCGGACCCTCTGCACCCCCTTCCTCTAGCACCTCCTCGGCCTGTGGCCCTGGCCTCTGGTCCCACTCAGGTTCTTGGATGCCAGGCTCCTACACCCTGCTTTGGTTAATGCTGTACCGTTGCCTTCTTGAAATTCTTAATAATTGTCGAACAGGGGGCCCTGCAAATTATGCAGTTATTCCTCCACTTTTCTCAGTCAAAGTTACACAGGTACAGAAGCTATGAGGGCCGGGGAGGGGGTGGTGGGTGCTGTGGCTTGAGCAGGGAGGGAGCCATTCAGAAAAGAAAGGAGCTGCCTTGGGAAAGAAGGGGGCAGAGTGGAAAGATCTTGGTAGGGCCAGAAAAGGCAGGAGACTACTCCCTGGACCCCAGAAGAACACAAGAGGCTGTGCTCTTCCGTTGGGGACAGGGCCGGGTCGCTGGCGGGGCCGTGCTTCTGTAAGACTCCCACAGCGCATCATCTGGGGGGTCACAGGGAGGAGCCACAACCACCGAGACTTTCCATCAAGGGCCCTAAGATCTCTCTCTGAGTCGCCCGGGTTCAAATCTCGTGTCCCAGCTGTGTGACCCTGTGTTTTACAATACTTAGTCCCCCACGCCTCCGTGGGGTGCTGGGTGGGACTTGGTCCATGGCTTCCCGGTCCTTCAGGGCCTGCAGTTGTCACAGAGCGCCACCAGGAGGCGCCTCACGCCCGCTCTGTCGTCGTGGCCCCGACTCGCCAGGCCTGACCGTTGGGGAGGAGAGGTCACCTCTCGGTCCCGGTAGGAAGGTGTGAAGTGCCGCCCCAGAACTAGCGCGCGCTGCGCAAAGCCACGCACCTTCCTGTCTCCTGACCTGCCGTCGGGCGGTGGGCGGCGGGAGCCCCACCAGACACGCTCCACGGTGCTGCTCCAGCTGAGTCCGCTGCCCTCTGCTCCGGCCCCTCCCCCAGCCCCACCCGCGGAGCGCTCGGCCTCGCTGCGAGACAGAGCTCTGAGTCCCGCCGAGCCTGGGGCTGGCGGGACCGCAGCTAGGGCAGGCCACTTCCTCGGATCATCTGATCACTGAGGGTTCCTGGATGACCTGTTCCCAAATCTGATTTGTTTCGAGTAATTATTCCCGGGCCACCCCAGCTTGAGGGAGGCCTGGAATCTAAATTTAACTAACTCCTCCCACCCTACCCCACCCCTCACCCCGTGCTTTGCCCTCCAGGAGAAAAAAATCACTTAAATATTATTTTTAAAAAAATTTGGTAGAGCCCTGGCTGGTGTAGCTCAGTGAATTGAGCACCGGGTTGGGAACCAAAGAAGCGCGGGTTTGATTCCCCAGTCAGGGCACATGCCTGGGTTGCGGCCCAGGTCCCCAGTAAGGGGCGCACGAGAGACAACCATACCTCGATGTTTCTCTCCCTCTCTTTCTCCCACCCTTCCCCTTTCCCTAAAAATAAAATGAATAACATTTAAAAAATTTTTTTTGTAGAAAATACATCCAAACAGCTCAAAAATAAAAAGCCTTCCTGCCACCCAGTCCCCATTCCCCTGACTCCTGCCCCCTTCCACATACCCCCAAGTGGCCCCTTTTAGTAATTTCTTATGCCGTTTTCTAAAGAAAATAAAAATCTATGCTCCTTCATTGTCTCCTTTCTTGTACAAATGGTAGCGTACCATGTACACTGCTCTGCATTTCTGTTTTCACTAAAGCTATCTTGACATTTGTGTCATAAACAAAGTCCTTGTTCCTTTTTCACAGCTGCATAGCACCCCACTGTGCGGCTATACACAGTCCGCTTAACTTCCTTTTTTCTTGATGAGTAACTGGGTAGCTGCTCCTTTTCCACTCTTACCAGCAACGTCGCAGCGAACATCTCTGCATACGCATCATTTCACAAGCATGTTTTTGCACAGACCTGTAGGATAAAGTGTCCTGGACAGGAGTGCTAGTTATAGAATGAATGAGTTTATAATTCGGGTTGGTATCCAGAAGGTATTGCTAAGTGCCCTGCATGGGGCTTGAACCATGGGACGCTCCCCGAGCAATGACGAGACTGTCTGTCAGCAACCTTGACAACAGAGGACAGCGCTCAGCTTTTGGATTTTCCCCCAAATACAAATGTATTCAGTGCCCCCAGGAGGCCCACCTTGACCTCCAGACTGGAACACACTACCTGTGTCACCCCAGAGCTAATAATGATTTATATATTATGCCATTATTATTTCTTCACTATTTGCCTCCTCCAGCTTCCATGCTCCACGCTGGCAGGGACTGTACCCTAGTCTCTGGCACAGCATAGGCACATCAGAAATAATGAGCACCCCTTTGTTAGCTCGGACAGCCCCTTGTGTGCCCCACACGCTTGCAGGTGCTTTGCCAGGGCGGCCCAGCTGTGCCTCCCCACCTCCTCACGAGGGCGGCACTGGAACTCTCTCCGTTGAACAGATGAGGAGACCGAGGCTCAGAGATGGGAAGTGATTTGCTCAAGGACTCACAGCAGGCCAAAAGGGAGATCTTTTCTCCTTAGCCCTCGTTGCCCCTCCTTTAAAGCCCCTGGCTTTACTTCTCTGTCTGGCTCGTGGGGACCCCCAATCACCAGGAGCAGCCAGACCCAGGTCAGAGGCACTCCAAGTTCAAGATCGGCCCCCTCCACGCCACCTGCAGTGATGGGGAGCCAAGATGGGGACTGGCCCTGAGCCCCTGGGGGCCTTGTTGGTTTGTAGGTTCAGGCCCCCTGTTTGGCGGCAATGCCAGGGCCACAGTGACCCCGGCAGCTGCACAGTGGCCAGAGCCCCTTCCCAGAGGCCCCATGGCTGTGCTGGCTTTGTGCCCAACTGTCACTCTGCTCCCCGGCGACTCTTTGTGGCGGCTGCCTGCCTCCCTGTCTCCCGTTAATCATGTGTGCGGGATTTATTTTCTCCAGCAATTTAATTCAGCGAGTGCAGTCTGGGTGTGCCCACAGGTGGGCAGGACGCTCTGCTGCCACCAGAGTCACGGAGCCTGGCTTCATTGTCAGGCTGACAGGCATGACTTGCCAGTGACCCCATGACAAACACCAGGCCTGGCTGAGCCCAAGGGTGGAACACTAGGGATCCCAGGGATCAGCCCCATCCCCACATCACCATGACCTCAGGGTCCCACGCAGCCCGGAAGGTCCAGTTGCCCCCTGTTCTTTAGGGAGGCTTTGCTGCCCTACGAAGGCTAGCTGACAAAGGGAGGACAGGGGACGTCCTCAGCCTGCAGCAAGCATTCAGAGGCCTTTTCTGGAGACCAGGTGGTGGCTCTCTTCAGTTACAGGGTCTGGGGAAGGAGGGGTGTCCCCTCCCAAACCCCCTCCTCCCTGGCACTGCTGAGCAACCTGGCCCTCACCCCCATGACAGTCACAGAAGGGAACCGTTAACCAGTTCCAGCTCTGCCACCCCCATCACCGAGTCTGCAATGAGTGTCCTCCTTCCTGGGGTTCTCTGTGGTCCCTTTGTCACCCTGGGCCCTTTTCTCTAGGCTGTCAGCAGGATACAGCCCAGGGGCCAGGACAGGAGCAGGGGGCAGCTCGGCCATGATTTTAGGTCCTGAGTCAGTGCCCCTGGTCATCTGTCCATTTCTAGGCCTTGGGATCAGGAAGGACAGCACCATGGACACTGTAGGGCAGGGGCTCTCCATCAGGCCCTGCCACTCACCAAGTCCTTTGCTGTCCCTCTCGACCATGCCAGCATCCCCAGGGGCCCAGGTCCTAGGCTATGGGCACCTGCTTCCTCTTTTAGAGAACCCAGCCTGTGCCTCTCCCCACCTAGCCTGGCTGCCTCTAATGCTGCAGATAATTTCTGCTGTCGCAAAGCCATTACCCTGAAAATAGGCTCTGTGTGTGTGTGTGTGTGTGTGTGTGCGTGTGTGTGTAGGGGAGGGGCGGGGGTGGCTGCAGGCAGGCAAGCGCCTCGTTTATACCTCGCTCAGCTCAGCGCTCAGTGACATAGTTGCCTCAGGGGATATATTGGTTTGGTTCCATCCCCCACCTCCTTGCCTCTGGCACCCCCTGCCCCGACCTCTGGCCCCTCCTGGCCCCGGGTGATGGGGCCTGGAGCTCTGGGCAGGGGGCTGGTATGCCCAGCTTGGGGGGTGGCGATGCCTTGCCCAGCAGCCCCTGGGGTCCGTGCACTCTCCCTTCTACTCCACGCTTGGCAGCTGGACTCAGAAAGGGTGGTCGAGGCACCCCGCACGTGGCCTCCCAGACCTCAGGGGTCCTGGTAGGCAACGCCGCCTAGGGCCGCCGCATGGATGCTGGAGAAACTCGGGTGGCATCCATGGTCCTGGTCTCTCCTCTTCCCCCGCACTCCGACCCCTCACGGCCTCTGGTCTCCCACCTTCTGCTTTGTTTGACATTTGCAGACCCCGACCTCGAGCCCCAAGCACCTTCTCAGTGGCTCCACCCTGGCCCTCCTGCCTAGGCACTGCCACTTCCCCTAGGGCGAGGCGAACGCAGCACCCTTTCTAAAGGAAACTTTGACCTTCATGTTGAGCCCCTGAAGCCCCAACCGGTTGCACAGTCTAGGAGCAACGGTGGACTCGGGAGACAGGGCCGGGCAGAGGTCAAGGGCATGGCCTTCAGCCACAGGCAGAATTGTTTTTAATTTCTGCGCCTCCAGTTTCTAGTGACATGGTCTTGGCTATATCACTCAGCTTCTCTGAGCCTCAATGGCCTCGTCTGTAAAGTCGGTCTGATAATACCTGTCTCCAATAGTTATTATAAAGGTTTATAATACATGGAATTATAATACTTGGAGCCACGCAAAATTGCCTATATGTAACCAGTCTTTGACATTAATATTCATTGGGTGAAATATCGCATCAACAGGCTTTGTGGCGTTGATAAGGGTTCTTCTTGAGGCCTTGCACGTTTCTTTCATACTCTTCAGGTTTTGCATTTGTACAGATGCTACCTGCTCAGTTTAAAGAATTCGAGCCACCTGGGAAAGCACAAAGAAGACAGTAAAAAGTGAAACAAAATAAAAATAAATCTTCCTATGAGAATTAGCCGTGATTAATGAATAACCACCACCTCCAGAAATCTCTATGGCATTGATGCAGATAGAAGCTTAGAGAGATAAATTGGTAGAAATATTGCCATAAGAGGGGATCTGATTGAATATTTTAACTATAATTTATTAAATCTAATTTTATTTTAACAAAAAGAAATAAATGGAAGTAACACCAAAGGAAACCGCAACCCAGTGAATTTCTCTTCATTAGAAAGACAGTATTCTCTAAAAGGATCGTTTTATGCTAACAAAAAGGTCTGAAAGCAATAAGGATAAAAAATATTGCTTAGGGAGAACCTATCATGCAGGAGGAGGAGAAATTTGAATATTCGAGTAAAAACGGAAGGTGTTAAATTGCAAGTTTCAGAGAAACACAGCTGACAGCAAGGTGAGAAAGGGAAATAAAACTGATGGAGAGAGATCACAAGAAAGAAAGACAACAGGCACACAATAAGGGACAGAAACGGGCAGAATTGTGAAATGGTCTGCCTTCCTTAATCACAAGCTTGGACAGCGATATTCACATTTTGTACATATTCAAGTTCAAAGAATTTTGCCTGGACACGTCCTCCTTACCTAAAGTTTTCCATCATGCTTAAATGAGAAGAAAGATGTAATTTCCTGCGGGTTGTAGGTACTGATATATATTTATATAAAGCTGTTTTAGCGCTCTTTGGAATGTATCTGATCATTTTGATGGAAAGAATGTCGATTTCATATGGTTCAACCAAAGGAATAAAACACCCGGCGTGGATCCAGCCCGCCGTGGGTGGTCACTCTGGCAGCTCTGGGGCAAGTCTACCTCCCGTTGGCCTTTGCCCCTCCTGGCGGAGGCGGGTAATGGGAGGTCAGGGTGCTTTGGGATGAAGGGGGGGTGGGCGGCGACAAACACTGCCGTGACAGGGAGGGTCCTGAGGAAGGAAAAGAAGGCCCTTGCCGGGAGGACAAGTGTAGAGGCCTAGAAAGACATTCTGTATTGAGCCGGCAAGTCCCTGGGTCTGTCCTCCCCATTTCCAGGGGCTCAGGGTGGCCCACCCTCCTCTTCAAATCCCGGGGCGGGCTCTGTGCCTGCGGGGAGGCTGTGGGCCTGGCTCACCCCCAGGAGCCTCCTGACCTGAGTCAGCTGGGGTTTCTGGAGACGGGGACAAAAAGGTCCAACGTTCTTTCTGTCTCTCCTCTTGAAGTGGGAGGTTGCAGGTGAGACTTGGCTTCTACCGGCCGGAGCGGTCAAGGTGCTGCGGCTGTGGCCTGGGAGGACCAGGGCAGGCAAGGCCAGGTGCCCTCCCAGGCAGACGCCTGGGGCCTTGAGGGAAGGCCAAGAATCAGAGGCGGCAGATGTCACTACCGGTCCCTGGAGCCCCTTCTGCATCCCTCCTGCACCCTGACAGCCATCCGCATGCCCCAAAAAACTGGGGAGGCAAAGAGGAAAGAACAGGGGGCTCTGCTGCCTGAGGCTGGGTGACCACATACCAAGGGAAGTGCTGGTACCTGCCGGGCCCCCCCACCCCCAGGCAATGTCGCCTCGCTCCCCCTGACCCCAAGGGAGAAGGAAAGGATGAACAGACTGGACGTGGGCACGAATGGGAGGGGCAGCCTTGGGTGGGCAGGGAGCTGATGGGAGAGGGGCATCGCTGGGGCTGCTTTGGGCAGATTGAAGTCAAGGGCAGGAAGCCGGGAATTCCACCCCAGGGCAGGAAGCGGGGCCAGTGCTGATCATGCCGCCTTCACGCGTTTAGCAAATAGCGTGTCTTAGGTGCTGGGGACACCCAGGGAGGAGACAAAGCCCTGCTCCCCTACAGCAGACGGACGACTCATGACCAAGCTCACACTGCTGAGGGCTCTCGCCAGTTTCCAGACGCTCTTCACGTGTTGGGATATGGGTTTGAGACTATTTGATTTTTCCAGACACGGATCCCACTGCGCTGGGCGGGGCTTCTTCCCCACTGGAAGGGGCAGCTTCCATCCCAGCACGCTGCCAGATCTGAGCCTTCCCCACCCGCCAGGCTAGAACCTTCTCCTGACCATTGCCCAGGGAAGCTCCAGTCTCTTGCTTTGCTGCAAAGCTCTTCTTCCTTCCATGGGCCTGGCTGGAGTCCAGGAAACTGCAGTGAGGGCAGGAGTGTTGAGGGGAGGGTCTTCCCTAACCCTCCGTTCTTTGGTCGGGAGGGAGGGAGGGGCACCTGCCCCAGGCTTGCCTGGGCCAAGGGCTCCCAGAACCTCAGCCGCGGCCCTGTCACTGCTTCAGCTCCTTCTCCATGACCAGAAGCAATGCCAGGGGGCCAACTGCTCCCCAAGAAAGGTTCCTTTTGGGGACTGCCAGGGCACAGGGCCCCGCATTCGGCAAGACCCTACTCTTAGTTTGATGTTCTGCTGCCACTGTCTTTAAATTCTTAATTGCCCAACAAGGGGCCCCGCATTTTCACTTGCACTGGGAACCCAGAAAATTATGTGGTTGGTCCGACCTGCCAGACAGGTACATTACAGCAATGTCCATCTGGCAGCATCATGCCACGGTGCCCTTGACCGCTCACGCTGCAGCGCTCCCCAGGGGCCGGAACTGATCCTCTCACCCACACCCTCGGGCCTGGGGACTGCCCTCTGTAAAGTCTTAGGGACCAGGATCCTCACTGAGCAGTGCCACCTCGCTGTCCCTGCGGGAGCCCCTGGCGGGTCAGCGTGGCCTCCAGCTGAACACTGACACACCAGCCTGAGCAAGAAAGTCCTTGATTCATATGAGGACCCAGCCCTCCCTCCAACGTGGCTGCAGAATGGAGAGCTCCCTGCGCAACCCCCTGCCTCTTGAAGGTCCTCCTGCCCCCTGGAGGAGGGTCTGTGAGGGCCTGTGCTCTGACAGGGGTGTGACAGCCAGCCCTGCAACGGGGGAGGAGGTCTGGGCAGGGGGGCTGCCCACTCAACTAAACTGTGGGAGATGGAGCCCTTAAACAAGCAGGAACCCCACCGGATCGTCTGCAATGAGGAATGTAGCTCTGAAGAAAACACAAAAGGGTAATGTGACAGAGGACGAGAGGAACGGTTAGGACAGTGGCCAGAAGGCCTCTCTATCCCATTCCTACAGGTGAAGCAGTTAGGGCACAAGGGCACCGGTCACCAATAATAAACAAAATAATTTCATGAAATGTGGGTTTAGACGTGGTCTCAAGAGGTGACCTGTGGGAGAGGATGACATTGACCTGGACTTGAAGAAGGCTGTGAGCCAGCCATAGAACAGGAAGTGGAGCCAGAGAGGGCGGAACTGGGGTTGGAGCTCAGTTGCAATCCATGCTGTGAGGTCCCTAACTTTTTTTTCTTTTCTTTTTTTTGTTTTTTGGTGCCACTGTGGGATTTTTACCTGAGGCGAGTTGGGGCAGAAGGAACCGTAAAGAGACAACAGCTCCAGGTCTTCTTGCTCCGCCCACATCCTGACTTGAAGACCGGTGGGAGCAGAAGGTTGGGGTGGGGGTTGGGGACATTGTGTTGTGGCCTGGCTGGCCTGGCTTTGGTAGATCAAAGCCCCTGAAGGATTTCAGTGCTGAATGGGCAGGCAGTGCCCTCCATGGGGAACTCTGCCTTGGGGGGGGCTTGCTTCAGGCCTTAATCCCTTCAGCCCCAACACAGAACCCGTGGGGAAAGCTTGGAGGGCAGGTCGAAGCTGTGTCCCTCTCTGCCCAGAGGCTGCGAGACGTTCCCACCCCCTTCTCTGCCTCCTGGGTCCCTACCTTGATGGCTCCCTCATGAAGCCACAGGTAATTGTCCTCTGAACACTTTCTCAAACCTCCGTGGAGGCTTCAAATACAGGTATGTTGAGCTAACACCCTCCCTGGCAAGAATTTGGAGATTATAGGTAAAAAATATATATACCCTATCTAGATATACCTTCTATCTAGGATAGGCATTCTGATGAATACAATAATTTCCGACTTCATAATATTCACTCACAATAGTCTACACCCAGGCAGTACTTCCAGAGCAACCCCAAATCCGAAGTACTATCTTTATGAAGTGTGCTGTCCCCTGGGGAGGGGACCACCACACTTCTGACCTGGGGAGGGGGTGTGGCATGGTGTACTGATGAAGCCCGAACCCTGGCTCTCCAGGGCTAAGAGCATAGAGCTGCCTGTTTGCTGATTTCCATGGTGTAAATTCGTGAGTGATTTTAAGCTACCAATGTGACGTCACCAAACACAGACTTGGGAAGAGATGCCAATAACTGTCTCTCAGGAGTCGATAGGTGCCGACTGCACTGAACCCTGGAATGGGGGGCAGTGGTGTTTTGGAGAGTGGGCATCTCTTTGTGGTCAGCGCCCAGAGAGATGGGAGGCCAAAATGACGTGCATTGCAGCAATTGAGGGAGAAGAGAGTTTCAGGGAGGAGAAGAGGCCGGGCACATTCTCTGCTGCCCGGTGGCGTGGAGGGAAGATGCTGGAGAAGCTGCCGGATTTGGCAGCTCTGCACCCCATGCACCACCTCTGCAGGCCTGGGGCTCTGACTTATAAAGTGGGGGCCGGTTCCCATTACAGGCACGTTCACCTGTGCAGAAGGAACAAGGGATGGAGAGGAAAGGACAGTATGTTACATGGGGGATGTCGTGACAGAGTCCCCTCTGGGAAAGGACCGGGCCTGCCAAAGCCGCCTGGAGTCACCAGCATGAACTGGGTGACAGGATTCTTTTTTGGGCCCCGGGGCATTTTGTGGGGCAGAAGGGCACCTCCTCTCTATCCGCAGGTAGACACTCGGTCCCGGCAGAGCTGTCCATTAGTGGTCGTTCTCCTAAGGCTCCAGAAGACTCCCTCTGCCAGATCTGGGTCATAGCAACTGAGAACAATGCTGGGCAGGCAGAGTAGGCCCTGCCCAGGGGTAGGGGGCCTGGGAGAGCGACAGAAGCTGCTGGGTCCTGTCCTCCCCAAACTGGGCCACTGGCGGGGCCTTTGGTCTAACGCCTTCCTCTCTGGGCCACCCCAGTGTGTGCCTGCCTCTGCCTCTCCCCGCCCCACTGCCCCAGTATGGCAATTACGGTGCTCATTGGGGTGCTTTGATCATCTTTAGAAATGGCCGCAGTGGGGAGGGACGCTGCCAAGCAATTAAGGGTAGTGGAGCTCGGAGCTCAGGCACTAGTCAGGGGCTGGGGCTGCCCAGGACCCTCGGACACTCCCTGCCCTCCTCCCTCCAAGAGCGTCTGTCCCCAGCCTAGCTGTGAACTCCTCAGGGAGTCAAGGCAAACGGGAGTTCCCCTCCCCCATTTGAGCCCTGGAGACAGGGCCAGCCCCTCCCCATCGGCCCCCTCTACCTGGCCCCCAGCCCAACTGTCAGCCCTTCTGGGCTGTCCAGGCCCCTCTGATGGAGCCGCAGAAACAAGGGCTCCTTTGACAGAAGGGGGGGCCTCAGAGCCGGATGATGAGACTTCAAAGGTGAGGGTTGGGCCCACTACCCTGTGCCCTCCCTCAACCCTGGCCCCGCCTGGTACCCCACCAGTCTGTCCTCTGTATAGCCCCCCAAGTCCCATTCCCCTGCGGGCTCCCGGAGTTAAGGGCCAGGTGAGGGGTGACCACGGAAAGCGGTAACTTTGATGAAGAGAAGAGGGTCAGATGGTTTGAGGGACAAGAATTCGGTGCTCAGGGACCGAAAGGCAGGCACCGCAGGATAGGCGCCTGGAGGGGGGACCCCCAGGGAGAAATAAGACAGGGTCGGTGCCCTGGCCTCTGGCCATCACGCTGCTGGCTATGCTGCTGCTGCTGTCCCTCCCAGACCCACCGTCTGCGCACGAGTACCCACTGTACATGCGCCTGCCCCCCAGCACCCTGCAAGGTAAGCCGGGCTGGTCTGAGGGGGCGGCCAAGGAGCGGAGAGCGGAGAGGAAGCGGGTCCTGGGCCGAGGAACGTGAGCTTGCCACCCGCATTGACAAGGATCTTTGGCTTCTTCTGCCCACCCTGCCGGGAGGAGGGGCCAGGAGCACAGGTTAGGAGAAGGAGGGAGGTGATGAGGATGGAAAGAGACGGGGCGCCCGCCAGGGAATGCGTTAGGGCCCCGAACATCGCCCTGGCTCTCTGGGCCCAAAGGGGGGCCATCCAACCACAGTCATTTTGTGTCACTCAGTCTGAGTTCTGTGGTGTCTGTACCTTCAGGGTGCTGTTTTCACTTCACGGTTTTTAGGGAAAGCCCCTTAGCAAAGATTCCAGCCCAGCTGGGTTGAATTACAGAGATCTTGGGCTGGGAACCCAGAACCATCAGCTCTCAGCGCTGGGCCCTGGGGCCCTGGGCCTCTGCCTGCCCCCACCCCACGCCAGTGCTCCTGGAGACCAGCCTGTCTCCCTGCGGGTCTCCCAAGGCAGCGCTTGGGTCTGGGGCAAGGAGGACAGGCCTGCGACTCTTCCCCAACCATGCATGGCTGTTCCGCATGTCCCAGCAGCTCTGTCGGCCCAGGGGACAAAGGTGTTGCAGGCCGCCCAGAGGAGCGCCCGGCGGGCAGTAAATCTAGTGGCGATGGAGATCCAGCACAGATTGCATGAGTGCCAAGGCTGCGCCAACCACACCACCCCCTGCGCGGGTGAGTTTGCAGGGGCTGCTCCCGGCCTGTTCTCTGGTCCGCCCCAACCGCCCCATTCCGACTTGACCCCCTCTCGGAGACAGAGACGGGTGGGGCTGCTGCCCAGGACAGTGCTTATGAAGGGCTCCCCAAGAGGAAAGGGCCTGCGTGCTAGGCTCCAGGATGCAGCTTATGCAAGGACAGGAGGGCGGGAACAGTCTGGGCTCATTTAGTGAACACAGACGGATGCTAACTGCTAGGGGTGGGGCCAGAGAAAGAGAGCCCCCCAGGGGCGAGGGAGGGCTGGGCCCAGCCTGGGGTGGAGGAAGGGTGGGAGGGTGGCAGTAAAGCTCGAAAGGTCTGTTTCTCAGCAGGACCTGGGCGCCCCAGGCCTCAAGCCCCTCTGCGCCAGGATCCACCCGAGCCAGGTGAGGTTGAAAGACAGTTTCTAGGGGGCAAGGCTGAGAGCAGGTGGACCCTGGAGGGGGCTGGAGGGTGAGGAGAGCCAGGGCTTGTCTCTCATGACAGCGCTTCCACCTTTCTAGGGCAGTGTGGCGAGAGGCGTCGGGACACCATCAGTGTGACGCAGGCCCAGGGCCGCATTGTAGGGGGCAGTGCTGCGCCGTCCGGGGCCTGGCCCTGGCTGGTGAGGCTGCAATTCAATGGGCAGCCTCTGTGTGGCGGTGTCCTGGTGGCGGCGTCCTGGGTGCTCACAGCGGCGCACTGCTTCGCAAGGTAAGTCCGGTTCCCAGGCTCCTGCCCAGTCCTGGTCCCCAACTCAGGGTCAACTCCTCCCGGGCCATTGGGTAGGCGACCCGCACGAGGGCCGGTATCTGCTGCCCCCTGGCGGCAGCAGCCCCAATCCCCGGCTCCCCCGCCTCAAGGCGCCCGCACCACACCTCCCGGGCGCGTGTTTGGCCCACAGGCTGCAGAGGCCTCTCCCACTCCCATTTTCTCTGCCCCAAGGCGGGGAAACAGCTCAGCGAGGGGCCTCCCTGGGTGGTGCCTCTGGGCGGGAACTTCGCTGAACCCTTGTCCCCAGTTACCTCCCAACCTTCGCCCCGCAGCGCCCCGAATGAACTTCTCTGGACGGTGACGCTGGCCAAGGGGGTCCGGGGGGAGCAAAGGGAGGAAGTGCAGGTGAACCGCATCTTGCCCCACCCTAAGGTGAGAGGGCATCCCCTAAGGCCTCAGCGCTGGGGAAAGCGTCTTCACCCCACACCTCGATGACACTGCGTCGCCACTCCCTTCCTAGTTTGACCCACGGACCTACCACAACGACCTTGCCCTGGTGCAACTGTGGACGCCGGTCAGCCCGGCAGGGGCGGCGCGCCCTGTGTGTCTGCCCCAGGGACCCCGGGAGCCCCCCGCCGGCACCGCCTGCGCCATCGCAGGCTGGGGGGCTGCCTTCGAAGGTACCAGCAGGACCGGACCTGGGCAGGCCGCGCATGTGCCTAGGAAGAATGGGGGCTGGAGTGGTGGAGTTTGGGGAGGCCGGGAAGTAAGGAATTGGACCTACCCCTAGCTGTCTTCGCAAAATGCTACCCAATCTCACAAAAGGGAGGGAATCAGGGGTCGCAGTTGAAAGGGTACCCACAAAGTGGAGCCCCTGACCTCCAGGCCTGCGCCCCCAGGCCTGAACTCCCTCTACGGCTTCCCTGTAGACGGGCCTGAGGCTGAGGTGGTAAGGGAGGCCCACGTACCCCTGCTGAGCGCCGACACCTGCCGCAGGGCCCTGGGGCCCGGGCTGCACCCCAGCACCATGCTTTGCGCCGGTTATCTGGCCGGGGGCATAGACTCATGTCAGGTATGAGCCCCAGTTGACAGAGGGTGCTGGGTGGGCCGCTCTCCAGGCAGGGGACAGACAGCCTTCTCTCCTTCTACACCCACGTGTCTCTCAATTTCCCTGAGCCTCAAAGTCCTCATGGCTAAAATGGGTACAAGAGTGGTAACCCCAGTAGAACTCGGAGCTCCCTTATCCTGCAAGGTGTAAAGCTGACATGCCATGTGTGTTGGGGGGCAGGGGTGTCCATGCAGTGCCCTCTTTCTTGGCTCGGGTCCCTGCAGGGTGACTCTGGAGGCCCCCTCACCTGTTCTGAGCCTGAGCCCCACCCCAGGGAGGTCCTGTATGGAGTCACCTCCTGGGGGGACGGATGCGGGCAGCCAGGGAAGCCTACACAGGGGGGTCTACACCCGTGTAGCCGTGTTCAAGGACTGGCTCCAGGAGCAGATGAGCAGTTAGTGCCGGGTTCCTGTTGCTCCCTCTACAGCGCGTCCCGCTCTGTGACGAGCCCCATCTTGCTTCCATCCCTCTTACCCTCAGCCCCGTTCTGCCTCGGGAAAAAGCCTGTCTCCCTCTGGGACAGGGCTTCCGGGGCAAGGACTCAAAACAGGGGTGGGGGGCAATGACGAGACCCCTGCCGCTCTCCACAGCGGCACCCTCCAGCCGCGAGCCCAGCTGCAGGGAGCTTCTCGCCTGGGAACCTCCCGAGGAGCCAGTAGCAGAGGCCGCCCCGCCCTGCGCCTTCTATGCCCACCTGTGCTCGCGACCACAGGACGCCTGTGCGCCCCTAGCGCATCAGCAGTGCCTGCCGCGCCGTCGGCGATGCGGTTAGTACCTTCCCGGGTGCCGGGCAGGGGAACGGGGGGCCTGGTCCACGTCTGACCTCCAACCGCACCTTTGTCCCGCCCGCAGAGCTGCGCTCGCTGGCCCACACACTGCTGGAGCTGCTAAGGGGCGCCCAGGAGCTGTTCGGCCTGCGCCCGGGGCTGCGGCGCCTGGCCCCAGCACCGGCTCGCCCCGCTCGGTCGCTCGGGAAGCTTCCTTGGCAGCCCGCTCGAGAGCAGCGGTTGCACCCAGGTACCCCAAGCCCTTGTAGCCCCGCCCCTCCCCACCCCACCCCTGCGTGGCCGAGGCTTTCCCCTAATTCTATGATTTCCCAGGGTCTCCGGCCGCAGGCGCCCCTTTGCCAAAGCGGAGGCCAGAGCAGCGCGGAGAAGCGCATGGTAACTACGCCGCCTGCCGGCGGTCGCCACGGGAGTAGGCTGAGAGCTGGCAGAGGGCCGGAGGGGAGTCTCCTGGGATCTGCACTGGGAAGCAGTGTCTCCATGGGGCAACGGGCAGACCCGCCCTCGCTCTCCCCCGAAGCAGGGGGTTGGCTCTCTGGGGCTACTTGTGCCCTCATCACGCTGTGCTCTGTGCTATCACTTCACCGCTCTGAGCCTCAATTTCCCCATCCAGAGCGTGAGAAGCTGCCCCCTGGGAGGTGGTGGTCCTGAGGTTCTGGGGGGAACCCAGCCCACTTCCTGCAGGTGTCTCTCCTTCCCTGCAGATTGCCCTGGCCTGCAGCCCCTGCGGCAGAGGTTGGCCACCCTCCAGGACACCCATGCCTGGATCCTGCAGGTCCCCTCTGAACGCCTGGCCATGGACTTTCAGGAGGTAGGTCACCAGGCTTCTCAGGCCCCTTCACAGTGGCCTCGAAGGCAGACCTGGGTCATCTGTGACTGGTAGGGGGACTGCAGGGCACCCTCCCCAGCAGGAAGAAGGACCTCCCCCTGCAGCCTGGGGTGGGGGGACAGAGTCCAAGGGGAAGGGGCAGCTGTGTGTGAGCTAGGGTGTTGGGCGGGGGGAGTAGAGGGGCTTGTGGAGGCCTCCAAGTGAGCAGGGAATGGGCAGGGTTGTACAGGATTAAGGAAGGGGGGCAGGTTTGGGTGAGAGTTGGGAGGGCCAGGAGGAAGGGAACAGGAGTAGGGTTGTGGACCCCTGAGTGTCCTCCTCCGTCTGCAGGTCCTGGCCGATCTGGGCTCCAAGAGGATAACGGGGCTCTTCCAAGCCTGGATTCGGGCAGGCTTGGGGGGCTGGCACGTGGTCTTCAGTGGCCTGGTAGGCCTGGAGCCAACCACACTGGCTCGAAGCCTTCCCCGGCTGCTGGTGCAGGCCCTACAGGCCTTCCGCTTGGCTGCTCAGGCCAAGGCAGAGCCCGAGGGAGCCCAGATGGGTGCGGGGCAGAGCCAGGGGCTGACCGGGAAGGAGCACCACCCGCCTGGCGCTCAAACTCCCCCAGCCAGGCATCCATGAGCCACGTCTGGGCCCCCAGCCCCTGGTCAGAACCTACTGCTCCCAGGGGCTGGGCGTGTTCAGGGAGCATGATGACAAACTGTCACTGACACAGTTGGGCCCCATGTGTCTTACCAGATGCATCATCAGAAAAGCACAGTTGCTTTAATAAATGTTATTTATGGTGTACGGAGACCACTCTGGGGCTTTCTTGGGATGGGAACTGAGTGACAGGACATTAGCTCTCTAGGAGCGGGACCGTGCAGGGCCCAGCCTCAAGAAGCAGTTGGCAGAGGTCACAATGACACAGAAGAGGGTTGCCAGGCCCCTGTCTGAGCAGACCTGTCTGCCTCCCCAGAAATGGCAGCTGACCTGACTGTCGCCACTCCCTGATCCATGGCTGACCAGCACTGCCCCAGTGTCCAGTGCCGCCCCCAGCTCTCACCCCACTGCTAACTGTGGGGACTCCTAGCCCGGGACCTTTGCCTCATGTCCTTGGGCTTCTGCCCTGCTGGCCTGTCCCTGTCCCCACCCCCTCATCACCTGCCCAGGGTTTTCTACCCTGCAGCAGAGCCCAGAGGTATCAGATTGCATTTCCGGCTGCCTCTTCCCTTGGCCCCCCACCCCCACTCTGCACCTGTCCCCTCTGCCACTCACGCACATTCCCCAGCCCAGCTGACAGGAGGAGCAGACGCAGCAGCTAGTTGGAGGGACAGGATGCAGGGGCCCGTGTTAACACTGGGGCTGCTGACCACCCTGGTCATGTGCGGTAAGATTGGACATCACCCCACCCACCCAGGTCCCCCACAGCATGGTCCCCTCCTGCCCTCCCTACATGGTGCTCTCCCCCCACCTCCCGCCTGAGGCCGCTTCCCCAGTCCCACTGCCATGTCTCCCTGGAGGGCCCACCACTCCAGGGAGTGGATGGATGCCCCTGCAGGACCCAGGGCAGCTTCCTTCCTGGACCCCTGCCCGGCACCCTGTCCCTGTCCGCATCCATCCCCAGGCAGCTGGGGTCTCAATGAGGAGGAGCGGCTGATCCGGCACCTGTTTGAGGAGAAGGGCTACAACAAGGAGCTCCGGCCCGTGGCTCACCCAGACGACAGCGTGGAGATCTCACTGGCCCTCACCCTCTCCAACCTCATCTCCCTGGTGAGCGGCCTCTCCGGGCGGGCTGGGGACAGGAGCGTAGGCACATCTTCCTCAAGGCCTGGCTGTCTCCCAGGCGGGGATGGCTGTGGAGGAAGCTCAAGACCAAGACCGACCCATGGCGGCTCCTCTCTCCATATCCTGTGCTGCCCCCAGGCCCTCCGGCTGGTGCCCCACCCCTCCAGCTGCCGCTCTGGGGTGCCCCCTCCGTACCACACTTCAGAGGCCTTGTGTCTCCCCTGCTCCCTGATCTACCCGCCCACTCCTGAGTGCTTGGGCCAGTTGCCGTGGTTTCCAGGGTTGGGGAGGTAGCAGCCGGAAGGAGGTGCCTGGTGAATGCGCGCAGGTGACAGAGTGATGCCGGCCCCTGGGGGACGGCCCTCCTGTCTTATTACAGAAAGAAGTCGAGGAGACCCTCACCACCAACGTGTGGATTGAGCATGTAAGGAGAACAGCCCACTCAGAGTCGGGGTGGGGTGCGGTGAGGGCGCAGCGCCTAGACTCCCCTGTGTCCACTTCTGCTTGGGGCCCCCCGGCCTGCCTGAGACGCTGTCCGCCAGGAGGTGCTGGCTCCTGCCTATGAGAAACTGCAGCTCAGCCGCCCTTTCCCCGGCCTAGTGCAGCCCCCAGCCCAGAGAGAATTCGGGGTGCATTAGGATTCTTCATCTGTGGGAAAATTGTCACCATACCCTGATGTTATTAGGAGACACCCTCTGTCACCTATCAGAAGTTCATAACACAGACATGCCTCCTACGTCCACAGTGGAAATAACGTTCCCTTAGCTGTGCCGTGTGCGTCCTACACAGCCCTACGTGACAGATCCGGGTCCTCTCTCTGTACCCACCTCCCAAGTCCCGCTTTGTAATTGCCCTAGGCCCTGTCCTGCCCCCCTCAGGGAAGCTGCAGGGGGTGAGGGAGCCAGGACAACGGCAGAACCCACGGCTTACATTCCTGTCGGCTTCCAGGGCTGGACGGACAGCCGGCTGCAGTGGGACGCCCAGGAGTTCGGGAACATCAGCGTCCTGCGCCTGCCGCCTCACATGCTGTGGCTCCCAGAGATTGTGCTTGAGAACAAGTTGAGCCGCGGCCCCCGCCCCCGCTGGCCTCCCCTCACCGCTCGGCCGCCCTTCCCGGGGCATCCTGTGCCTGTCCCTCCAGCCCCGAGCTTCTGACCGCCCCCGCCCCTCCGCTTTCCCCAACGCTGGCAGCTGGCCCTGCTCACCGTGGCCCCTGTCCCTGTCCCCCAGCAATGACGGCTCCTTCAAGATCTCCTACTCCTGCAACACTCTGATCTACCCTTCGGGCTATGTGTACTGGCTGCCACCCGCCATCTTCCGTTCTTCTTGCCCCATCTCCGTCACTTACTTCCCCTTCGACTGGCAGAACTGCTCTCTCAAGTTCAGGTGCACCCTCTGCTCCGGCCGCCCCTCCCCGCCGAGTCCCCCGTCAGGGCCCACCTGCAGGCAGAGGCCCCTGCTCTGCCCCAGTTGGAGTCCCCCTCTTCCACAACGGCCCCTCTGACCGTGGGGCCTTTCCCCGCCAGTGGCCTCGGCCAGTGGCTGAGGACCACCCTCTGCCCACTGCTCTCCCCAGTTCACTCAAGTACACGGCCAAGGAGATCACCCTGAGCCTGAAGCAGGAAGAGGAGGAAGACGGCCGCTCGTACCCCGTGGAGTGGATCATCATCGATCCCGAGGGCTTCACAGGTGCCAGGAGCGGCAGCGGGCGGGAGGGCAGGTGGGCAGGCCCCGCGGGACCTCCCCCGGGATGCACGTACGACCACACTGCCACGGCTGCACACCCTCACACTTACAGACACAAGTCCAGCACATTGAAAGGAAAAGAAACCCAACTGGGAGGGATTGTGTCCCAAAGGCAGAGACAGATGGGCACCAGTGCCCCACCCCCACCCCTGCCCAGGCCAGCAGACCCTCTGGGTCTGAACGGGGTCCTTGGGGAGGGACGTGGCTGACAGATGAGGGGGGTGTTCATCTTCCTGTCCCCAGAGCACCCAGAGGGATGGCTGGGGCTTCAACTCTCATCCTGATAGGGTGTATGTCACTGCCCACCCATGTTAGTCACCAGGGGCTCAGATCTTTTACGGGGCCCCCACCGCTTGCGCCTGTCCCTCAGAGGGGACCCACGTCCTGCTGATCCATCACAGGCTGGGGGACGGAGTTCTTGCCCTCGCCTCCTTGTTGTCCCCAAGGCCCCTATTTAAGCCGATGGTCTCGGCCCTTCTTTTTTTCTAAGGAGAAAAATAAAATCAATCCTAGAGGAAAATTCTCCCCTTGCAGATTGAATCCTCCATCCCCATCCCCAGGAAAAGACCCACAAATAGAAGCTGAACCCTCCTCTGAGTGCCCCCCACCCAGGGCCCTGCAGACAGGCCTGGCTGTACCTCGGGGTGGCCCACTCCACCAGCCCCTCACCCAGCTCCGAGCCCCCCCGAGGCCCCCTTGCCTGGCCTGACCCCAAGGCGTCCTTATGCCGCCCTCAGAGAACGGGGAGTGGGAGATAGTGCACCGGCCAGCGCGGATCAACGTGGACCCCAGTACCCCACTGGACAGTCCCAGCCACCAGGACATCACCTTCTACCTCATCATTCGCCGCAAGCCCCTCTTCTACGTCATCAACATCCTGGTGCCCTGCGTGCTCATCTCCTTCATGATCAACCTGGTCTTCTACCTGCCGGCCGACTGTGAGCCTCAGCACCCAGCCCCAGCTCCCGGGCTGCCTCTCACCTCCTCCTGGGGGCCGCTGCTGCCCAGGCTCCAGGCGTGAGGGCATGTGGCCAGCCAGGGGGAGGGCTCTTTGACCCAGTCTCATGTCCCCCAAAGGGACAGGACCAAGGACCCTAGACTCTCTCTCTGCCAGGGCAGAAATCAGGTCTGTCGTGGTCACCGGGTGCGGCTGTGGGCCAGGCATGCAGGAGCCATCGACAGTTGAGTCGGGGGGCGGGGGGGAAGGTGTTCATCTTCCTGTCCCCAGAGCGCCCAGAGAGATGATTCTGGCTTCAGCTCTCATCCTGATAGGGTGTATGTCACTGCCCACCCATGTTTGTGACCAGGCTCAGATCTTTTATGGGGCCCCCACCGCTTGCTCCTGTCCATCAGAGGGGACCCACGTCCTGCTGATCCATCACAGGCTGGGGGACGGAGTTCTTGCTCTCGCCTCCTTATTGTCCCCAAGGACAATAAGGGACCTCTAGGAAACTAGGTCGTGGAGACAGGCATCCACGTCCCCCTGGTTCTGGAAGGGCACATGCCATCATCTATGCTCACCTGGCTGCGGAACATTTGCTATGAGCAGGGCACAGCAAATCCCAGAGACAAATGCCACCCAGGCCCTGCCTCTGGCTGAGACAGGCTGAGAGGCACATCGCACATAAAGGGTGCTGGGGCACAGCCACCAGCGGCTACAGCACAGTTTGCTCAGGAGCTCAGGCAGGAAGAGCAGGGTGTGCTGGACCAGGATCTTTGAGTGAAGGGCTGGGAGTTGGGGTGTTCTTCTGGGGCTGTCCGTGCAGGGGGGGGACACAGGCAGATCTGCGATTTAGGAGGGTTGAGTGGCAGGCCTTAGGCTAAGGGCGACAGCTGGTGTTGTTCGAGGTCTTACCCAGGGCCAGGAGGAGTGACCAGTGTTTAACACATTCTCTCACTTGGTCCTCACAACGTTTCGCTGCTGAGAGAACTGAGGTGCAGAGAAGTTAGGCTACGAGCCCAGTGCCCCTCTCAAGGAAGCATCAGAGCTGGGATTTGAACCCAGTCACTTTCTCTCCATAGCCTATTGTATTAACGAGGGCACAATGGCATTGTGGCGGGGGGTGGGGAGCAGGGGCCACAGAGAGGTCACCGCTAAGTGCAGCCTCCCCCAGGTGGAGAGAAAACATCCATGGCGATCTCGGTGCTCCTGGCACAGTCTGTCTTCCTGCTGCTCATCTCCAAGCGGCTGCCCCCGACGTCCATGGCCATCCCCCTCATTGGCAAGTAAGGCACCCCTGCCTCCCCGCCGCTGCCACCTCACCCGTCCCCCGGGAGCCCCGCCCTGCTCCGTGGAGCGCTGGAGGCTCCAGGCTGCCTGTGCGCCCACAGGTTCCTGCTCTTTGGCATGGTGCTGGTGACCATAGTCGTCGTGATCTGTGTCATCGTGCTCAACATCCACTTCCGCACACCAAGCACCCACGTGCTGTCTGAAGGTGTCAAGAAGGTGAGGGCTGCCGTAGCCCAAGGCTGGTTGGAGGCTGTCCACAGGCCCCCCTAGAGGAGTGTGGGTAAAAACAGTGTGCAATTTCACGGGCGGGAGCTCTTCTCTGCAGTGCGAAAGCACCGCCTGCTGCTACACACGCCCCCCAGCGCAGACGGCTCTCCCAGGAGGAACGTTAGGTGAAAACAGACAGACACAAAAAAGCACAGACTGCGCAATTTCCTTTCTTTGAAGTTCAAGGGCAGGCCAAACCAATCGTTAGTGACAGAAGTTGAGATGGTAGTTACCTCCGGGGGTGGGAAGGGCTTGATGTGGGGAGGCGTGAGGGAACCTTCTGGGGATGATGTTTGATAGCCTATCTGGCTGGTGTTTGCACCATCGAATGCATCTGTAGAGTTGCATCTGGCGCTCTGTAGCAGCCAGGATTGGAGTCACAGACGTCCGGATGGGTGGAGGTGACCCACATTGGTTAAATGGCCTTCCTGTGTTCCCCGACCTGCCGCAGCTTTTCCTAGAGACCCTGCCCCAGTTCCTGCACATGTCCCTCCCAGAGGAGGACGGACCCAACCCTGGGGCCCTGGTGAGGAGGACCAGCTCCCTGGGTTACATCTGCAAGGCCGAGGAGTACTTCTCGCTCAAGTCTCGGAGCGACCTCATGTTCGAGAAGCAGTCCGAGCGGCATGGGCTGGCCCGGCGCCTCACCACAGCACGTGGGTCCTCAGTGGCTTGGGGTGTGGCCCAACCGTGGGAGGCGGGGCGGGGGCCGGCCTCGTGCCCACCGCCGGCCTGTGTCCACAGGCCGGCCCCCAGCAGGCTCTGAGCAGGCCCAACAGGATCTGTTCAGCGAGCTGAAGCCAGCTGTGGACGGGGCCAACTTCATCGTCAACCACATGAGGGACCAGAACAACTACAATGAGGTGCGTAGTCACAGGGCTGCCGTGTACAGGGGCTCGAGTCATGCGCCAATCAAGCGTATCCTTAAGGGGACACAGTTTCCCTCAGAGACACACACCAACCTAGATGAAGGAGTTCCCAGTGGGTGCCGAATCCAGGCCCCCCAGAGCTGGGAGCCCCTGCAGAGAACCCATAGCAGCACATGGGGCCAGGCACGCACCCGGGAGCACGCACAGGCACACGGCGTCACATTCTGGACCGCCCTTAGGGTCCCTTCTTTCTCCCGGCTGCCAGTCATTTCCCGTCCCTGCTCAACTCCAAGTCTGATACTCCAGACGCAGCCAGACATTTAAAAGGTAGCCTTCCATGGTTGTTCGATGTTACGTAACTTTCTAAAATTTTCCCTTGAGGAAAGGGTGCCATTTCTTACCTCACAGAGGGGGAGGGCCTGGGCCCTTGCTGGGGGCACACAGCACATGCCCCTGAGGCGGCCACCACAGACACGCCAAGGCCGTGCCTGTCACTGGGCCCCAGCTTGGGGCGTGGGCCTGTGTCCTGCGGGCCCTCCTCACCCCACCGTCTCCGCCCCCACACCGTCCCCAGGAGAAGGACTGCTGGAACCGGGTGGCCCGCACCGTGGACCGACTCTGCCTGTTTGTGGTGACACCCATCATGGTGGTGGGCACGGCCTGGATCTTCCTGCAGGGCGCCTACAACACGCCCCCTCCCCAGCCTTTCCCCGGGGACCCCTTCTCCTACCGGGAGCAGGACAAGCGCTTCATCTAGAGCAGTACGCCGGCCCTGCCGGGCCTGGCCCAGCTCCCAGGGCAGCTTTGGTGGGGGTTTTGGCCTGAAAGGGATGGGCCTTCAGGGTGGCAGGGATGCCTGGGGAAGGACAAGCTCTTCTAGGGAGGTGACTCCTGGCCCTGAGAGGTGAGCCCAGTTAGACCTGCAAGGGTGGTGTGGAGGGTTAGCTCCTGAGACCAAGGAGAGGAGGGAGAAGGCCCAGTCCTCGGTTAACGAAGACAGGAGCCACCAAGACATCTGAGAGTGGATGCTGGCGGGGGCGGGGAGGGGTGCCGGGACGATCTGGGGGCAGACAGGGGCCTCCTGCGGTGCCACTTGGGCTGGCCTCCGCACAGGTGAGGGGAGAGCAGGTGGGCCCCTGTGCCGTCACTTCCTGGTTCCTCGGGCTCCCCTGCTGCTGCCCACCCCCCAGCCTTGGGCTTCTGAGGCCCCCACCTGCAGCCAAGGTTGGGCGCGCCTCCCTCTCCAGACCCTTCAGGGAAGCAGGTTTTGGGCAGGTCTGCGGAATGGCCTTCCTGCCTTGGCCGCTCTGGCTGGGTCCCTGTGGGCAGCTGAGTGCTGGGGTTCAGCCTCCGCAGAAGCCAGAGGTCAGCCTGGAGCCCCAGGACTCAGCCCCTCCGCCTGCCAGTGGTGCCGCTCTGGGCCACCTCTTCCTCTTCTCCAAAGCAGGGCTGCCAGGCAAGATTCGGTCCTACTTATACTATTAAAAAAAAAGTATTTCTCTGAAATTCAAATTTAACTGGGTAATTTATGTATTTTTTTGTTAAAACTGGCAACTCTACCCCAAAGGGAACTCCCACCAATCTTACCCCAAGGGCCAAAGGCTAAGGGTGGAGGAGGTGGGAGATGCAGCCCTGTGAGGTACCCGCCTCCAGGATGGCCCCAGTGATCCCCCACTCCTGTGTCACACCGCGTGCAGTGCCCTCCACACCATTCAGGGTTGGTCTGTGTGACAATAGGATGAGGCAGGAGTGATGGCATGTCACTTCCAAGCTCAGGTTATAGAAGACATGGCAGCACCTTCTTCTTGCTGTCCTTCCTTTACCCTCACTTTCACTTGGGGGAGCCAGGAGGCATGGTGAACACCTTATGGAGAGGCCCACAAGGCAAGGAACTGAAGCCTCCTGCCAACAGCCATGGGAGTGAACTTGGAAGTGGGTCCTCCAGCCACAGCGGAACTTCGGATGAGACCGCATGCAGCCCCATGGCCACCCCTGAGCTGGAACCACCCAGCTGAGGTGCTCCTGGATTCCCGATCCCCACGAACTGTGGGAGATAATAAATATTTGTGGCTTTATGAGACAAAGTGTCGAGTAATTTGGAGTGGTGTGACCTTGGATGAGCCACACCTCGTCTCTTGGCTTCAGTTTTCTCATCTGCAAAATGCGCACACATAGGTCCCTCCCATGCGTGTTGTGAAAATCAAACTTGCTAGTCAGTGTGAGGGTACTTACATGTGTCCTGCAAATTAAGGGATGGTTATTTACCTCATTCCTCATTTGAGGGCCTCTGTCACACAGGATGGGCCCGTCGGGGCTCTCATAAGGGCCTCCTAACTCCAAGCCTGGTACAGCAGCTGAGAGGGCCGGAGCAGGTGCAAAGGGCCCGACCCCTCACCCCCTGGGCCCCAGGCTTAAGGCCTTCACAGCTCACCCCCCTCCCTCAGAGGGAGTCTGTGAGCTCAGAAGCCCAGCCGTACTGAAGGCGACACGCTTGGTCTTTCAATGGAGCTGAGGGAAAAGAACAGAACTGACCCGACTTGCTTCTGCCTTCCAATGTGGATCACACACAAATTCAAAGTACATATTTTTTAAAAAGATTTTATTTATTTACTTAGAGAAAAGGGAAGGGAGGGAGAAAGAGAGGGAAAGAAACACTGATGTGTGAGCGGTACATCGACTGGTTGCCTCCTGCACACCCACAACTGAGGGGGTGGTGGTGCCTGGCCCGCAGCCCAGGCATGTGCCCTGACCAGGGATCAGCCATCAATCTCTTGGTTCGTAAGCCAGCACTCAAGCCACTGAGTCACACCAGCCAGGGTTCAAGGTGCACGTTGTTTACGTCTTCCCTTTGAATAGGAAAACTAGCTTGGACTTACACTTCTCAGGGGAGAAGGAAGTCTGGGATTTTTCATCCACCAACTCCACTGTCGTTGCTTCTCTCTGCCACACGGTGGTGCTGTTGGCAGGTGAATCCTCAGCTGCATTAGGCCTCGCTCAGGTAGCTGTGAGCCTTCCAGAAAAGACATCCCCCAAACGCCACACCCAACCGAAACTGGCAGTTGTGCATGTTCCCGGAGTCACAGTGGGTCCCCCAGCGGCACCCACACCCCCAGCACTCGGCTCCAGGGTGCTCTCAGAACCAGCCCACTCTGGGTGACATGGTACTCTTATCGTCTTCCCTCCATAGGAAGTCACAGCCACAGCAGCCAGGTCTCCATGAAGCCAGGGCTGTCCCTACACAAGTAAGTTTTCCCCTTTCTCACATAATAAGGATCATCACAGGCCAGTGGTGGCGACATTGGTTCAGCTGTCCCCCAAAGCCATTAGGGACCTGGTCTTGTTGCCCCAGGGGGCAAGCCGACTGCCACAGCTCCGCACTTCACACCTATGTTTGAGGCAGAAAAGGGGCCAGCTATTTCTGACACCTTTTACCAGGCAGCAGAAGCTTTCCCGGAAGCCCCTCAGCCGACTTCTGCTGGGCTCCATTGGTCAAGACGTTATCCCACGGCCGGTCCTATCTGCAAGGGAGCCTGGGACAGGAGCATTTTGCCTTTCCAGCCCCTAGAGCAGAAGGTGCTGATGGAGTTCTTAGACAATGAGTGATGCCTACAGAGGGTTTTCTCTTAATGGGTCCCCTACCTCCCCCTTAACACCTCAGGGCAGAAACCGCCACTCCTCCAAGGTGATGGCCCTCTTGAGGACCAAGGGGACTTGTCAGCCTCACTCCTAGAGCAGAGGGAAGGAGGGAAAACAGGAGTTTGAATCTCCACATCTATGGAGGTGGCATAACTCAAACCAGAGGGCAGTGAGCCCCCAGGCGCTTGTGGGGAAGGAAAAAGGCAAAGTCTGGAATGTTGAGGCATCGGCTGGGCCGCCTAGGCCTGGGATGGTGCTGGGGCAGGGAGTAGGCGGCCCATTACTGAGCAGAAGCCATTCACGCTCTTGGGCAAAGTGTGTTTTTAGAGGGGAGCAGAGAGAGGGAGAGAGATTGCTCTGCAAAATGGGTGAGGCAGTTGAGTCTGGGGGCATCAGAGGGCAGAGTGGGAAGAAGCCCGCTGGCTTTGTAAACTCCAGAGAAAGTGGCCTAGACACCCAGACAGCTCGGAGCTGGGGGCGGGGGGGTGGCTATCGGGGAAACCTAGCGTGGGTCCCAGAGCAGGGCTGAGTGCATGGAGGGCAGCTGCCGCCCCCACTCCTGCTCCCCCAGTCCAAGTCCTGGTGGGGACAGGAGGCGCTGGTGGCCCTGCTACAAGGGGCTGGGGTCCAAGCCAACCTCATTTGGATCGCCAAGGACAGGGCATGTCAGCTGACTTCCGGTTTCCTGACACATGTGGAAATGCCACAGACATCATTTATTTGTGGGGTGGGGGACATGTTCTCAAACGGTGTTTCCTTCCAGATCTCAGAGGCATCTGCTACCCACCCCCTAGGATGCTGAAGGGTGGGTGGCATGAATGGAAACCTGCGCTTTCTGTCTTGCCCATGAACTGGGTCATGCTGACCTGTCTGCTTGGAATGGACGGTCAGGGCACAGGTGGCCTGAGCCTGTGGTCACAGCCGCTGGCTCCCAGATCAGCTTTAGCCCCACTCTGCCCCTGACCACATCTGACTCTCAGGGGACCACGGCTTCCATCTCGTCCACCTGCCCCACTGGACCGTGGCTTCCCGCAAGCAGCTCAGGCACATCCTGGGTCCCCCCAGCCTAGCACTGTGCCTGCCATACACTAGAGACTCCAGAAGTCCGTGGATGATTGAATAAATACCGAGGCCTCACAGGGGAGCCCCTATTCGGGGGTTGTTCTATTCACAAGAGCCCCAAGTTCCAGGTCTTTCTCAGCTCTCCTTCCTAAAAGCTTACCAGGCTGGGGCCCACGCCTCAGAGGCATGGAGGGCCCTCATCTGACACCCTAATTTGTGTTAAGCTATCAAAGCCTGGGGGATGTAATGCATCTCTTTTGCAAGCATTTTATCCTCAGGTGTCTTGGCCCAGTGGAGTGCCCCATTAAGTTGTCAGGCTGGTGGAAGAGGTTTGTCATAGAGAAGCTCAGGTACAAAACACACCGAACCAAAAGCTTTCACAGCACCCCAAATCCTAACACGCTGCGAGAAGCAAGGGAAGGGAGTCCCCCTGAGTAAGACTGCCCTCTCTCCCATCCCCACGTGGCCCTGGCTGCGTCCTCAGCGCCACAGCGAACCATGAACTGGGCCAGCTGAGCCTGAGTGGGGATGAGGCTGGACCATCTCTGCTGGGGCAGCCGGGGCCCCTCCGTCCCCTCCGCAGCCCAGGTAACCTGAGCCTGGCATTTTGTCCATCCTAGAACAGCTGACAGTGCTGTGGTCAGACAGCTGGTGGGGCTGGGCCGGCTGGGCTGGGGTGGGAGCACGGGCTGTTACATGAGACCCAGAGTCTGCATCTCCTGGCCTCAGAGCTGGGGAGCTGCGGTCCCACCCTGTCACTGTGGAGAGCTGTGGCACCATGCACAGGGGTCGGGGGCCGCTGCTCCTCCTGCCACTGCTGGCTATCTGCCTGGGTATGGACCCAGGGGCTTGGGGGCCTGGGGAAGACCGGAGCTGGGATCCCGGCCTCAGGAGGCAGAGGGACTAGAGGGCTATTGCCCCCTACCCCAGCCCCCTGCCTTCCCATGTCACCCCCTCCCATGCTCCCCTCCCCCATTTTGCCCCAAGCCCCTGCACCCCAGCTCACTGCAGTCTGTTACAGGGGCCGAGGGCCGGAGCCAGGAGGAACGTCTGCTGGCGGACTTGATGCGGAGCTACAACCCGCACCTGCGGCCTGCTGAGCGTGACTCGGACGTGGTCAACGTCAGCCTGAAGCTCACCCTCACCAACCTCATCTCCCTGGTGAGCTGCAGGCCTGCAGGCTGACAGCGAGGAAGGGCCAGGGCCCTGGGCCTTGGGCCCTGCTGGGGAGAGGAAGGGGCTGCTCCAGCAGCCATGAGGGGTGGGGAAGGGCCCCACAGGGGAGAGGCAAGATGCTGGAACATGCCCACAGAGGCTGCCCGAGAGGCTGGGGTCCTGCGGGCCCCAGCTGTGGCCTGTAGGACCTAACGTCTGGGGAGGGCAAGTGATGGGGGCTTATACTTGGGTCTGCACCCCCAGAATGAGCGAGAGGAGGCCCTCACCACCAATGTTTGGATAGAGATGGTAAGAGATCACTCTGTCACCCTCTTCCCCTCTATCAGTTCCCCCTACCACGGGGCCCCCCCGGTCCTCGGAGTTGCCTGTAACCCCCCTCCCTGCTTCTTCTGTGCCCCCGGGGCTGGGCTCCTGTTCCTGGGGAGGTGGCACAATGGAGAGCAGGGGCCTGACGACCCCTCTCCCTGCAGCAGTGGTGTGACTATCGCCTTCGCTGGGACCCGCAAGATTACGAAGGCCTGTGGGTGCTGAGGGTGCCGTCCACCATGGTGTGGCGGCCAGATGTCGTGCTGGAGAACAAGTGAGAGGCGGCACGGGCAGGGGCGGGGGGGGGACCAAAGCACACAAGGACAGGGCCTAGCAGGACAAGGGCGCACCTGGGGATAAAGGGGCCACCCAGCTGATTGTAGACCTGGCTCCCAGAGCTGCTGGGCAGGGCCGCCTGGGTGGGCCACTCCCCTCCCCTCCCCTCCCCTCCCTTCCCCTAACTTGGGGGTGAGGGCAGCTCCTATAGAAGCTGTTGAGAGTCGAGAGCTGACAAGACAGGGAAAGCACTGCCCTCAGCCCTGGCACTTCGTAAGAGATGAGCAGATGTTAGTGGCCATTCTGACCACTACGGAAGAGAGCCAGGGAGCAGCGGGGATTAGGGGGTGGGGCCTGGGGATCCTGGCCGGGTGGTGTGGCAGGGGGGTGCTGGGGAAGGTGGCGGGTGTGCCGCCAGGCAGGGGCGTGGCCCCTGGGAGGGGTTGGTGTCCCCAGGCCCCATCCAAGCAGGGCAGAGGGTGCGGGTCTCGGCAGCCTTGTGGCCTGGCCTGGCCTGTCCGCAGCGTGGATGGCGTGTTTGAGGTGGCCCTCTACTGCAACGTGCTCGTGTCTCCTGACGGCTGCGTCTACTGGCTGCCGCCCGCCATCTTCCGCTCCTCCTGCCCCGTCTCCGTCACCTACTTCCCCTTCGACTGGCAGAACTGCTCCCTCATCTTCCAGTGAGGCCATTTATTGCGGGCAGGGGGGACTTGGGGAGCAGCCCTGGGAGGGGCCCTGGCCGGGTTGGGGACATGAGGCCTCTGGCCAGGGGCCTGGCTCCATCTCTCCGGGGCTTCTGTGCACATCTCAGGTCCAGACACCTGGAGGCGCCCACGTCCCTCCTGCTAAGCCCCAGGCCCCTCACTCACCCTCCTTCACTGCCTGTTTCCCTGCCTGCGCCCCAAGGGGAGAAGTGAATGTCTGGGCTGGGGGTGGTGAGCAGGCACACACATGTCACAACATACATGGTGCACACATGAGTACCAGCACACATGAGACCACTTTCCCTACAGCCCAATGGAGAGGCTGGGCTGTCTCAGTTTCCTCATCCATCAGTGCGGGAGGGGGTCTGGGTGAGGAGCTTCTCGAGTCTAGAGGAGCAGCCTTTTCACAGGGAGGCCTTCCGCAGTAAACTGACCCAAGGGTGCGGATGGGGTTTTCTCTCTTCTGACCACTGGCCCCCCTGCCTGGGAGCCAGTGCGATAGCAGAACATAGTAATCCCTGGCCGTCGGACACCAGGTGACCCACTGAGCCCCAGCCTCTTGGCCCTTCAATTTAAACTTCCTCGGGGTCCCAAAGAGCCGGAGTCCCTCTCATCTTGCCCCCGGGGTTTTGTGGAGAACTCAGAAATTATTGGCTGCACTTTTTGAGGCAAAATTGCCCACAGTTGCCCTCGGGTGACTATAGTGTACACCTCACAGGTAGGTCTGTACGCGGATTCATCCTCTCCCCGTCCCACCCACCAGGTCCCAGACCTACAGCACCACCGAGATCGACCTGCAGCTGAGCCAGGAAGACGGACAGACCATCGAGTGGATTTTCATCGACCCCGAGGCCTTCACAGGTAACCTCCACCCAGGACCCCCGCTGGACCTGGCTGTGGGGACGAGGCTAGATCAACATCATGCCGCAGCCCTGGCAACTCAAGATGAAAACTAAGCAAACCATAAAATGGGTTTTTTAAAGGCTCTTCAAAGTTCAGATTTTCCCCATGATGATGACTCCCATTTTGGAGGGAGGGGATCAAGTATCCTGCTTCCCTCGCTGCTTCCGCCCCTCAATGGCAGTCCTTGGGGCACACGCGGGCTGCAGGGGTCTGCCCAGCCCACTCCCTGTGCTCACCCAGCCCGCCACCCACAGAGAATGGGGAGTGGGCCATCCGGCACCGGCCAGCCAAGATGCTGCTGGACCCTGCAGCCCCAGCAGAGGAGGCGGGCCACCAGAAGGTGGTCTTCTACCTGCTCATCCAGCGCAAGCCCCTCTTCTACGTCATCAACATCATCGCGCCCTGTGTGCTCATCTCCTCCGTCGCCATCCTCATCTACTTCCTGCCGGCCAAGGGTACCTGCACCTGCGGGAGGGGAGCCATTGGCCGCAGCCAGGAGCACAGGGGAC
>PVJD01008389.1:0-73056 GCA_004026545.1 Mormoops blainvillei
TTCCAGTTTATATAGTCTTCCTCATTGGCAAATGATGTATACCACTTGCATTTCAGGGTCAGCTGCAGTGGTCTTCCAGGAGTGCAAGGGCAGGAATAAGCAGTTCCAATTTTCATCATCCCAAGTGTAATTACCCAGTGGGTACCGGGAGCCCTCAGTCACCCGCAGAGTCTTCTGTTCAAACAAGATGCATGATTCTAGAAAAGAATCAATAACGTAAGGGCCATTGTGAATTTCTTACTTGCTGCAATGAGGAGGGGCTCACTTGGGGATAGCACACTAGGGTACAGGAGGAGGGGAACGTAAAGAGGGTTACATGTTTATTTTTAGTGTCAATTAATAATTTTTGCTGAGCCATCCATTTAGGGGGAATTTTTTTTTTTTTAAATCGCAGTATAATTAGTTTCTCATTGCTGGAGATGAGTAGACATCTGAGTGCAATATTCCTGTAAAATTTTAATTATAAAATTATTGAACATTGTTTTACACACTCTGATACATTCGTTATTACCTGAGAGAAAGAAAGTGATCTTAGGACCATGGATTGTTTGCATGAAAGGAGACCTCAGAGATGGCCTTGCCCAAATCTCTCATTTTAGAGACGATCACGTTTAGAGGCTCTGAGAAGGAAAGTGCCATGCCTGAAACACCTTCAACAATGTCAAAGAAGAGAGGCCTCATTTAGAAAGTAATAAATTATTAGCAGTGGGAATCATCTGTTGCTTTTCTCTCATTCTCTAGATGAGGAAAGTGGATCCCAGTGCAAGCTCCTTGACTTTCTCCCTGGAACCCTGCACTCTCCAAAACATTCTTCGTAGAACACACTGACTTTAATGCAAATATAAACATGTCACTCACTTAAAACACTTCAGTGATTTTCTGTCTTCAGAATAAAGTTGAATTTTGTTGCTATGCACAAAGGAGCTTCCATTATTTTTCCTCTACTTCCTTTCACAGGTATATCTCTTGAGGCTGTCCTGATGGACTTTGTTCTACCCTCTGCTCCCCTCCATGCTCACCCCACTTTGACCTTCATCTTCTATTTCACAGGTTTCGTTTTAGGGAGTATGTCATCCAGGATGCTGCTCCCCTCACTTTTCTACCTAAGTGCCCCTTTTTGGTGCATTCCTTTATCTTTCAGTTATCAAGTATCACTAATGATTTGTTTAGGTCAGTCTTTGTCAGCGCTTGAAGCATAATTAGGGCAGAGATTGTATTTGTCTCATCATCCTTGGGCATTGTCATGCCTTGCACAATGGATCGCCTGCAATGAAGCCCTGAAAGAACAAAAGAATGAATGAATAATGGAATAACTTGTGGGTTGATAAAGGTTATAGGTATCTAATAAGATTTCCAAAAGTATTTTTTCAATAAGAAAATAAAACCAAAAGTAAAAGTAGTATCTTGGCCTCTTATTAAAAAGTCTCAAGTAAAACATATCCTTGTAGAATTTTATAATATAGATGTGGAATTACAGATGATTGGTAAAAAGACAGTTTGCAAAAACATTTTGTTGCTGTTATCTCTCTAAGCCCCAGTTTCTTCCTGTGTAAATCTTAGTTCAGTGGTTCCCCACAGTTTCATATAGTTGGGACAGACTTTATCAAAATTGCGTATGTTGTATTCAGAATTCTTTACTCTTTTTTTAAGGCAGTAATTGAACTTATACTACATTTGACAATATGCTCCAGGGAGGGATGATCACATGAGTAAAGTTAAGGGAGCTCATATTCTAGGAAGAGAGAAAAGCAGCGCACAAAATTGTTTTATATCCAAACATATTGTACCTAATAGCCAATTGGATATTCAAAGGACTAGGGGAGTTCAGAAGAGGTAAAAGATTATTTCTGTTTGGGAACACTGAGAAGACTTTATAAAAAGGAACCACTTGAGTGGAACCTTCCAGTGTATTGACAGGAAAAGATTTCATTGATCTTGTTATTAGGTAGAACTTCTCAAAGATGTATTGGATTTTCCTTGGAGCAAGATAGTACCATGAACTCTGCTTGGCACTCATCTTATTATTTTCATGGAAATATTTGGGCTCGATGATCTCAGGAGTAATAAGGATGAGTTGTTAGTCTTCCAACAGATTATTTTAGAATCAAGGAAGTCAGCAGATACTAGTTAGGTAAAATTGCTTTGGATGGTAAGACCCAAAGGGTAATTAGAGTTAATAAAAACATTGAATATAGACTCTTTATTCATTAAGTAAATATTTACTAAGGACCTACTATGGGGCAGGGTTATGCTATTTTGCTGAATTTAGAGAGATGAAAATGTATCACTGCTGATCTTAGCTTAAAATCTAGTAAGGAGTCAGCTATGGAAGCCAGCAGAATGAAGGCCATCACATAACTGTTTTTCTAAAGGTGCACATGACAGTGAGCATCACAGGAGGTCTCCAGAGTGGCTGTTAGTTTCTCTGATTCCTAAGGGATGAGCAGATGTTTGCCAGGTGTTCTGGAGTAGAAATAGAGACAATATATATCAATAGGCACAAAAGCAGGAAGAACAGGCAGGACACCATGTGTTCTTAGATTATTTTTTAAAATTTAAGTGATCTCCTTTATCACTTGCTTATTGATAATAGCACTTTTTATGTTCTTTTTAGTGGTTTAGTGTGTGTAATAGTTATCTTTTACTTTATAGAAGAATTCTTTCATGTTTCCTTCTGTGGCCTGTGTGCTGTTGTCATACATTTTATGTCTATATATTTATAAACCACATGATGACTTTTAAAAACTTTGCCTTAGCCCTGGGCAGTGTGGCTCAGATGGTTGGAGCATCATGTCACAGACCAAGGGGCCATGGGTTCAGTTCCTGGTCAGGGTACGTACTCAGGTTGCGGATTTGATCCCCAGCTGGGGCACAGTCAGTGTGTGTGGAAGAAGACAACCGATCAGTGTTTCTCTCTCACATCAATGTTTCTCTGTCTGTCTGTCTGTCTCCTTCTCTCTCTCATTTTCTTTCCTTTCTTCTCCCTGTAAAAGCAACGAAAAATGTCCTTGGTGAGGATAAAAATTTAAAAAAAAACACAAATTTTTATGAGATTTTTAGAAAGAGAAAAGCAACCTTCTTTATTTACTCATAAAGTCATCATTTCAGGGGATTTTTTCATTCCTTTGTGTAGATTTCCATTTCTGGTATCTTGAATTTGAAGGAATTTCTTTAACACATCACATAATGCAGACCCATTGGTGATGGATTATTTCAGATTTTGTCTGTCTAAAAATAAGACTTCATTTTGCCTTCATTTTTGAAAGATATATTCACTGGGTATAGTGTTCTTGGTTGACATCCACTTCCACCTAGCAAATAACTTAATAAAGTTAAGCACTTTGCAAAATGCAAGCCAAGAGTTAGAAAGCACTCTAACGTCACTCTTTTCTCTGTTTCTTGCTATTTATGGTACCCCTTTTTTCCCTCTTTGAATGCTTTAAGATTTTTTTCTTTATCTTTAAGCAATTTGATTATAATGTGCCTTGGTGTAATGTTCTTCATGATTCTTTTCCTTGTAATTTCTTTTTTTTTTTTTTTGAGATTTTTAAATTGGTAGTTTAAAAGTATTTTTTTAATTTGGAAAAATTTTAGCTATTATTTCCTAAAGTATAACCCTCCCCCCTCTTCAGGGATTCCAATTATATGTGTACTGTGCTACTTCAAGTTTTCCTGCAGCTCTGTTGTTGTTGGTGTGTTATGGTTGTTTCGTTTTTTTCTCTTTCCATTTCATTTTGGATAGTAGCTATTGTTATGTGTTCAGGTTCACTAATCTCTTAATTAGTGTCTCATCTGTTAATGCCACTCAGTGTACCTTTACTCTCAACTACTATAAATATTTTTATCACTAGGAATTCAATTTGAATCTCCTTTTTGTATCTTCTGCATCTTTCCTTAGCATGTTCATACTCTCTCCTACCTCCTTAAGCACATGAAATCCATTTATTATGCCTGTTTTAATGACCTTGTCTGTTATTTCTGCCATCTGTTTAATTCCTAGATCTGTTCTTATTAATCGATTTTACTCTTTATTATGAATGATCTTTGCTTCTTTACATGCCTCATACTTTTTTGATGACATTGTGAATTTTACCTTTTTTACCTTTGTGGCTGTTGGGTATTTTTGTATTCCTTTAAATAGATTTGAGCTTCATTCTGGGATACAGATACTTTATTTAAAAACAGTTTTATACATACAAGGTTTGCTTTCCAGCTTTGTTAAGTAGGTTCAGAGCAGCATTAAGACCATGAGGCTAACTGTACCCCACTATTGAGGCAATACCTTTTCTTGAATCTCTACCAGATACCACCTATATTCTCATGATTTTATTTATTTTCTTTTTTTTCACTCTGGCTGGTGGAAGCACAAATTACTACTGGCCCCATGCAAACTCCAGTGGTTGTTCCAATTACCTCTTTCATGTATTATTTTTTCACCAGCCCCCGGCGCTTTCCGTACACGCAAGCACCGATCAGCACTCACATGGAGACTTTCGGAGTACCTCCATGCGTCTCCGGGGCTCTTCTTGTGCAGCTTTCTCCTCTCCCTGTTCATCTCCTCTTTGTGCTCTTGAGTACAACCCTGTGAGTTCTAGCTGTCTTGGATTCCTCAAACTCCTAATTCCATCCTCTGCACTAAGGGAGACCACGGTTCTGTTTAATTCCCCATTGCCCCCCCTGTGGCCTGGAAACCCTATGGGTAGTAAACACTAGACAGCTGTATGACTTACCTCATTTGTTGTGGAAATAGTCCAGATAAAATGCTGTCTGGGTATAAACCTAGGTAATGATGGTGACTGGACAAATGCAAGAGATATTTGGATCTCAGCATGATAATCTGCTCCATAATCCATGTGTTTGAGTGGCAGGTACTAGTAGTTGGGGTGGAGAAATGTTTTTAAGAAGCCATTGAGGCCCTGGCTGGTGTGGCTCAGTGGGTTGGACACTGTCCAGCAAACCGAAAGGTCGCCAGTTTGATTCCTGGTCAGGGCACATGCCTGGGTTACAGGACAGGCCCCCAAAGGGGGCGTGTGAGAGGCAACTGACCAATGTTTCTCTCATACATCAATGTTTCTCTTCCTCTCTCTCTTCCTTCCCCTCTCTCTATAAGTAAGTAAGTAAGTAAAATAAATAAATAAGAAGCCATTTAGGTTTAAGCCCTAGATGAACTAATAGATGTGATGCCGAGGGCCAAGAGAAGAGGGACCACAGGATAGGGAACAAGGATTGTGGAGAAGATGATTAAATTAGTTGGGGGTTATTGAGTTTTAAGAGTCTGTGGAAAACTCTAGTGTGGAATATCCATTGGCTACTTACGTAGAGGGAGATATGCGTTAGTTAGAAGTAAAGTTTCAGGATCCTTAGTGTTCAAGTGGTAGGTGAGTCCGTACACTGGAAAACACCCCTCACCCTGTAGCTCCTGTGAACTACTTCACTATTCCTTTTTGGTGGGGAGCACTTTGGGCTGTCTACCCATAGCCATTTTTCTTTATTTTCATTCTTCCTGGTGGGCAGAACCTCACTTTTTCTTGAGAGTGAATCATCTGAAGACACATGCTCAGACGGGTGGAAAACAACTTCTGTCTAAGGCATAGGTCCTGTGTGTATAGATTAGCTCTGGAGATCTCAGTCAGTGATGACCTTAGACAGAGGAGAGAAGGGGCCGGACCATCCAGATTCAAATCCTAGCTCTTACACTTACAGATTGCGTGATATTTGGCCAATAGTTAGTAATTGACTCACATAACCGGGTAATAATGATATTATAATTCATGAATATACTCAAAACATTGACTGTTTACTCAGTTTCACACTCACTGCTAGATGCCAGAGAGAGGGCAGTAAAGAGAGAGCCAGCTCTTGCCTTGAATGAATTGATCACCTTTCGGCGAGCACAATATAAAAAGTAATGACAATAGAGTAGGAAAGATAGATAGATAGATAGATAGATAGATAGATAGATAGACAGACTGACAGATAGATAATAAGTTGAGCAAAATTATCTATTGGAATTTATGTCTATTCTGAAGATTTAAGGGTAAAACCAGATAATGCATGGACACCTCCAAGCCTGGCATGCCATAGTTACTCAATAAATAACTAAAACATTGCATTGAGAGGTAGTAAATTGTTGAAAGCATCATTGATGAAGGAAAAGCATTAATGAAAGTCCATATATTTATGGAGTATGTGAAAGAGATGGTAATCAAGAAATTTGATTGAATATGGATTAAGAAACAATTTAGCTGATTTGTCAATAGAGCTTGGCATTTGGTCATGAGATCTTTCAATGACAAATAAGCTCTTTGGTATGAAGAAGTTTTGTACACACACACACACACACACACACACACACACACACACACAAATTTGCCACTTTCCCTGAGCTGGGTAACTTTTACAAAGTAGCTTTGATCAGTTTCTAACCAGAAGTGTCATTGGTGAATAATGCCATGAGAATCACTTTAAGCATATCCTGCACAAGTATATCCGGAGCAAAGATAGAGTGTCGACAGGATGATTGAGTTCAGTTTGCAAAATTGATTATTTTACTTCCCTACTCTCTAGCCTTTAATTGAAATGGATAGATTTGACGGAGCACCCTTGGCCTTGGCCATGGTGTCTGGCAGAGCCTGAAAACTAACACCCTGACTTCTGAGGGCACTGAGCCAAAGGTTTCCATAGGTCAATTCTCCCTCCCCATTCCGTCCCATCGATGTGGATGGGATCAATGGGAAATTGGCCAGGTCGCCACACTGACGCCTTCCATCGTCAGTGCAGGGAAATAGAGCTTACGTTACCCCAACAGCAGGGAATAAAATTAGATTTTAGTGCACACTAAATCTTTAGTTAGTGCACGTGAAATGTTCAGCCACCCATCAAAATCACTCCCATCGGGGGAGAAAAATATCCTTCCTGAAAAAAGAAAAATCTGGGAATCATTTTTCCAAGATAATTAACGAACTCCACTGTGGCTAAATTGGGACCAGTGGGCAAGGGACCCTAACCTCAAAGTTTAGTGCCACATCTTCCATGTGGCAGCCTTTTGAAATACCTGGTGAGTTATATGGAATGGCCCAAGGATCTGTGCGGTGTAGGCTGAATATGCAGAAGCGGGGAAGGCCACTGCTTCCATTATAAGATATGGGGCGTGCCAGAGAACCAAAGAGCTCATTGGACACGTTCCACATGCTTAAAAAGCCAGCTTAACGATCTACTATGGAGAAGTTTAACACAGTGTCCCTTTCCCACGTGGTTTCTTGGTGCACTTTTATAGTCTTGCCGGCTTGGCACGGCTCAGTCTTTGAAGCAAACATAAGTCACTGGCAGGATTAGCCCAGTTGCCGCAGTTGCCTAGTAGAAAGGGGGACTGCACTCCTGTTTTTACTAAAGGTCTCATTAGAATTTTACAGAGGAAAAATGTGACTTAGGAGAAGATATGTGTATGTGTGCACGCATATAAATGATTACAATCCTGATGCTGTAAGTATCACAAAATCTCCATTATTATTGGTTATGCACTACATTCTTTTCCCCTTTTTTATTGAGTATACTGGGGTGACATTGCTTAATAAAGTTATATAGGTTTCAGGTGTGTAATTCTATGATACATCATCTGTATGCTGTATTGTGTGCTCACCACCCCTTGGAAGGAGACTTGCTTGACTTAGGGTGGTGTACATTACCTTCTTAGCATCACTGAAAATATAAATCAAGGGTTTGAATGGAGTGATTGGGATTGACTGCTCTTGCCCCGTCTTTAGTTATCCTATTTTGTGTTCTGAGAGGGCCTTCAAGACTGTTAAGAGTTGAATGCTACTAGTTGCCTTCATCAACTTTCTAAATGCTATCATTTTCTTTTCCTTACAATGATGCTAAAGTCTTCATCCCTTCTAATGATTTTGTTGATTGTTGCTTTTTTCCCCTGTATTTTGGTGGAGAAAGAGTAATTTTTAGTGTTGACCCTCTTAAAATTTTCTCCCTCCAACAATTTAAAGAAAACTCTCCTCACCGACATCAAAGCAGACCCCCGTATCGCAGCAACAGTAGACAAGCTATGGAACAGAAACACCGGCCTTTTGCTCTTTGAATTCTTTCACAATGACTTGGAAAATCATCCATCAGCCCATATGTTTTCTTCTAAAGTTTAATGTTCCCGAGAGGGAAAAATACTATATTTTCTGAAGTCCTATGTGCAAATTTTTATATCAGTTTTATTTATAGCAGCAACAACATGGGGACATGGGTGCAACATGCATCTCCAACTATTGTAGAGCAGTGAATAAAGTACACTGCATCTAATAGATGGAATATTATGTAGCAATTAAAACAATGCATATGAAGACTTTCTATTGATGTACGGAAATGTTTATGATATATAACGAATAAGTCATACACAAAACTGCATATTTATCAATACATAAAACACACTGTGCACTTATCTGTGTATCTGCATGAATAAAAACATAACAAAAGGCCACATAAAAGTTAAAGCGCCCCACCAAATTTTAATAGTGGTTATTTTTTCTAGCTGAGAAATTATGAGTGCCTTTTTATTCATGCATTTTAGTATTTTAAATGGTTATTCATAGAATTTTAAAATGAAAGAAAACCAGAGCCTTTTAAAAACAGGAAACAAAAACACTTGCCCGAAAGAGAAGAATACCAGGTAGTCCCTTCGTCATCAAATTCACTGACCTTTCTCCCTGAACTTCAGGAGTTCATTACTGTTATCCCAGCATCCACTGGGAGAGAATTCAGGGTCCCTAGAGGTTGACATGAATTCCTAGAGTGAAGCAGTGACTTAGTAATGGGGTCAGTTCGGGCCCCTACCCACAGACACTGACAGCTGCTGTGAATAGTTTGGGGACTTCTGCTTCTGCCATTCAGTCAGCTGCTTTATGTTTTGTGACCCATGGCTCAACAGCAATTGGAAATATCTTCTTTCCTGTCCATGAGGGACTTTTATCGGAGGCATTAAGAACCCTACTGATATGGCTTACTTCATGACATTTCCCAAAGTCACGGGAATGTGACATGACATTTTACAGGGTTGTGATTTTACATATATTTTTATAAAACATCATGGAAGTTTCTCATTAAACTAGACTAATTTGACCTGGACAACTGGTGGTTCATAAAGTTTTTTCTCCCAGTCAAATTCAGTGCTCTACCTCCCCTCTGGGGGGCATGCCCGAGCCTTTCCTATCGCTCCCCACCTTGCCCCCCTACCCCAGGCATATTACTTTTACCCTTCTCTCTCCTAATCTCCAAGGGCCCCTTTTGCCTCTGTAACTTGTTCCCTGAGCCCATTTCCTCTACCTCGGTGTAGAACTTTCTCCTATTAAAAAACAAACAAACAAATTCAGTGCTCTACTTCCCATTCGTTCATTTATTCTTTGCGTATTCTTTGCTGAGCCATGGAGGCAACTCTGCCTTAGAAGCTAATTCCCTCAAACATCTCATTACATTTGAGGAAAGACACTTATTTGTGCTAAGACATACTTTTGTTAGGGACATGAAAAGAAGAGGATGAACCCTTTGAGTCTAGAAAGTCCTTTAAAAATTTCAGAATTTGCTCGAACTCTATATTTACTAATAATGAGATTTTGTGAACTACAGATGGATCATTGATCAAGTCATACGAGTTTATAGCTAGGTGTTTATCAAAGGCTGCCCGATCAGCAATAGGTAATACACAAACAAAAGCATGTTACTAACTGCACTGGGGGACTGTTGGGTTAAGTGAAGATACATACATGTATTTACTACAGGATATCTCAGAATTCTTAATTCATCAATCAATCAATCAATCAATAAAAGCTGGCCTTCCAGGAGAGGTCCTTTGGCCTGTGGTACCAGTTGATGTTGTCTTCCCTGTAGCTTTTGTCTTCTTACTCCTTCAGAAAGCTCTGTCCCCTAAGCCTCAGGAGTGAACACGTGACGAAGCCTAGCCAATCACAGGATCCATGAAACTTCTTCAACAGCAGCTGTCCTGAAGGGGCGGGCATATGAGCCGTGCCAGCCAACCCGAGCCTTCTGTGGGATTCTGTAGAGATGACGAAAAAGGGAAATGTTCTGTTCCTCTCACTCCCTCCTTTCTAACTACTTTCTTTGCTATATTTTTTCTCCGTAGCCTTTACTATCATCTATGTATTTTATTACGCATTTTCTTATTTACTTTATTTATTGTCTCTTTCCCCGTACTAACAAATAGGCTCCATGAGGACAGGGGTTTATGTCTGTTCTGTTCGCTGATAATGTCCAATGTGTGATATACAGTAGATCCTCAATATTTGTTGTTCTTTCTTGACTAGATCAGGAGGCGTAGACTGTGTGGTATTTCTCAAACTTATTTCAAAACTGAAGATTTATCCATAAGACGTTGGAAAAATTAGTCCCCTGTGAAACACTGTTTTCATAAGGGTCCTAATAAAGTATCCATTTAAACATGGCTATCTTTAAAATGAGGAAACTGAAACCAGAGAGATTAGGTAATTGACCCAGAAGCCCAAGCTGTACTTGAAGTTCTGGCATTAGAGACCCCCGTTCGCACGTGTCCGGTGGGAGAGCATGCCACTACTACACGCCAGGCTCACCGGTGGGTCTGCCTCCTCTTGCGCGTTTTCTCACCAGGACACCTACATGACCAGGGGGGCTGGAATGGAATCCCTCTTTTGTCCACAACGCTGAGCACGTGACTTCTCCAAGGCTCTATAGACACGTACCTGACGGGGAGCTAGGCTGTTCCCCAGTTTGCATTGCTACCTCGTCACCATTTGAAAGGCCCTGATTTCTGCAGAAAGTACACAGACTCTATAACCAATAAAGCAAAACATGCCCTGAAACTCTGTGTAAAGCAGATGTTACACGTCGTACATCCAGCATCTGTTCAGCCAGTATTGGAATGCCTACTCTATGCCAGGTGCTATGTTAGGTGCAAGAAATACAAACCAGAAGTCACGTCACCTGTGCGAAGCCTCCACCTTAGTGGAGGACACCGAGAAGAATGAAGCAAACAGGCTTTGATGGTTGCGATATGTGCTGTAAAGAAGGAAGCAATAACGGGTGGCTGAGAAGCTGGATTTCAGATGGCCTCTCGGAGAAGCTTGTGCCCTGCCCTAAGAAATACACAGATGCTGGGTGTCGTGCTCTAGAAAAGGAAGAGAAACTCCATCCGTGCTAACCACTCCTTTGGCCTTTTAGAAACCACCACGATGATTGATTCTGGAGTTGAATTATTTCCTTTTCCCACTGAATAACTTGGCAGCATCCAAGAAGCCTCCAAAAGGACCTGGCTCTTCCACCAAACAGAATTTATGCTGAACTGGACCTCAGATTACATGGGAAGTGCTGTCTTGGAGGCAGATGCCAAGTACTTTATGCACGTAATAGCACTGCTGTTCTTCATTATCCATTATTTATCAGCCTGGGGAGACTGCAGGAGAGAGACTAAGACCCCGTAGTTTAATGTAAGGTCTTTATCTTTCAGCTCTTTAAGCTCCAACAGGCCAAGAAAAGCTGTTGAATTGTTGTCAGGGAGCACGTATCGTTGGCCAACCCATTCTCAGCCTGAAACGCCCCACCTCAGAAATGAAGGCACCTGGAAACTCAGTCAAGGTTTTAGGGAGCTGGTGTTGGCAGGGAATTTAATTCTAGACCCATGGGAAAGGGGTGAGGGGTGGGACTTAGGACAAATGTTATTCCTCTGTGCTAGTCTAGTTCTTTTTTCTGTGGGATGGTAGTTCTCAACCTTAGCGATAAATTGGTGTCACTTGGGGAGTTACACAAAAATGTTGATGCCCAGTCCCACCCCTAGAGAGTGTGATTTATGTGATCTGGTGACAGGCTTGAGCATGGGGATTTGTCAGAGCTTCCCAGCTGGGTCTAATGTGCTGCCAGTGCTGAGAACCGCCTGCACAGAGGTAAGTATCGTCCTGATGAACAACCTAGGTGTGGGTCAAAGGCCACCTGTTTCAATCCTGTCTTGCTGGCCTTCCCAAAAGATTAATTCAGTCAGTCCATGGGCAGATCTTAATCTATGCTCATGCTACTCTTTAGATCATTTTAAACAGAACTGTCAATTTACCTACATTTAAACTAAGAAATGGTAAGGTTTCTCATGTCATTTACTTTGTAGGTAGATGTTCTTTCTCTTTTGGCCTAAGGAGGCAGGATGGCTCAGTCAGTATTAGGAGGAGGCATGTTAGCTACCGCAGGCTTGCTCTGCGGGAGGGCAGTGTGGCCAGAGGAAATGGGGGCCTGGGGACATAAGAAGGGCAGAAGAATGAATGTGAAAAGGCGAGGGGTCTCCAATACAGAAGTTCACAAAACTTTCCCCCAAGAATTTTGTGGCCCCATAAATTTGGCGTTGGAAAGCTTTCCTTACAAAATGAATGCATTTTCCTGCCAAAATATTTCATCATAAGCCTTCCTGTCTACTGAGTGGAGCTGCTCTTCAGAAGCGTATAACCCATGATATAATTCCAACCCAAAGCAAAGAACCTCTGTTGAGTTTGATCTCCCACAGGTGTTTTCATGAGGGCATGCATTCTACCATGCTTTCCAGAAAATGAAAAGTGGAGGATAGACTCATGGACACATTCAAAGACCGCAGGGGATCTAGGCCCCCCAGAAGACAGAAGGGAGCCAACAGATACTAATCACCTATAATGGGCCAGGCACTTTGCTGAAAGATAGGTATCACCATACTCACCGTACAGATCAGGAAGGGCTGTGATAGGTCAAGTTATTGGCTCGCAGTCCCAGGGCAGTGAATGGAGCTGGGATTCAAATTGAGTCCTCCATCTCTCTATGCTGTTCCCCTACACCACTCTAACCCCAGTGGGGACGTCTCAGTTTAGACTTTCATCCGTGATGGAGACTGCTTCCTGGCCCCAAAGGAAGCCACTCCTTTCGAGTCTTCGAGATTTCCCGCACCCACCTCCCAGAACGGTAGGCCGAGCCAATCGGTCCACTTAGGAACCTCCTCTGGCTTCGACCCTGGATGCATTAGAGGGCGTTCATCAGAGAGGAGCTCTGGCTTCAGAGTGTCCGGGATTTATTACAGCTCCATTGCTCACCAGTTATCCAACCTCTGGCAACTCACTGAGCCCTCTGAGCCTCAGTTTCCATCGTCTATAAAGCAGGGGCAATGATACTGCCTATTGCGTAAGGGTTTCTGCAGGGAGTGAAATAGATAATCATGCCCAACACTTAGCACAGCACATGGTGACGTACCCAATAAAAATTGCCATTATTACTGTCGTCCCTCCACCCCCCACAGCCTGAGTTGCCACGTTGCCTTCTACTGGCAGGCAGAGGAACACATCACCCCTGACCATCCCCGCTGAGTTCCCCTGGACTCTAGGACTCGGCAACTCGGCCTGTGCACTGCACCGCAGCCGTCGCTGGGTCAGCTTCTGCCTTCCTTCTGTGTCATCGATCCCATCTCCTTGCACCCCCAGCCTCCATTCATATGGAGGTAATGCAATTGCTTATGTCAGAGTGAGAGCGAAGAAACCGACTCCTCCTCTTTGAAAAATGGCTGGAAACCCCTCAATTTTATACTGTGTTAATCAGGCCTGAAAGCAGTGACAGAAAACCAATAGCCAGGCTTGGAAATCTGCGAGAAAAATACCTGGGGAAGGCTCATTGGTTTCTCATGCGTAAGATAAGTTCTGGTTTGCTTCAGGAGCTGCCACTTTGATCCCTCTCCTAGCCAGAGCTACGTAGATGCAGACAGGGGTCCCAGCTCAGACCCCGCCGTCTCTGCCTCATTGATAAAGAGGACAACTGGCTCGCAGCCTCAGGTGCCTGGAGCCTGGGCCCTGTCCCCTGGAATGGCTTCCCTAGAACCCACGCCTACACACACTCACCTCACCTTGGCTCTGCGTGTGTCTCAGCATCACAGTGCCTCTCCAGACGCCATGGCGGTTAACTGCTAATGACGGCGCCGAAAGACCAAGGCAGGGCTGCAGACATCTACTCTTCCCATCGTGGGTTCTGGATAACAGCAGGGTCTGCGCCGCCCATTCATTCCATGCGTGAAACACATCTGTGTCATCTCATCAGTAGAAGCAGCCATGCCGAGAGGGAGGTGTCTTTACTCAGATAACTGTCATCCGGTCATTTTGATTTGATTTGATTTATACAGTAGGACTCATAATCCCTGTTTCACAGGACTGCTTAAAGGATCGAATGGGGAATTTCCTAATATATAATAACTATTAAATTATTTTTCTGTGGCCTCTGAACCCAGGGAAACCAACCTTCGTTGAAATCTCACATTCCAGTATTGGCAAAACCCAGGCGTGAAGCCAGGCCTTCAGAGCTCTGCTTATCGTAACCAGAGACTCAAAGCCCCGTTGGGATTTCTCAGAGCTGATTCGTGTGTTGCTTATACAACCTGTGGAGTGGGTCCAGCTGACCTCAGTGCTAGTCTAGCATGTATCAGTAAACATATTTTTACCTACTTGGGTTAGGGCCTGTGCCTACTGGAGACAGCTCTGCCGCAGGCTCTGCCCTCAAGGAATGCTTGTCTTAGTGGGGAGGCAGCCCTAAAACCAAGGGATTCATGCTGAAGCCTGCAAAAGGGGCTGTGGAAACAAAGAGGCCGAGCCCTTCCCCAGGCACGAGGCAGTGCTCATTTCCAAAGCCTTTCAGCGTGGAGACCTTGCCCTCTGGACCCAGGTTTAATTCCCAGCATTGACACTTAATAGCCCTGGGGCCTTGGCCAACTCACTTTGCTTATCTGAGTATCAAGTTCCTCACCTATAAAATGGGTTTATGCACAGTTACTTGCAGGGCTTAGGGGAGGATTAAAGGAGATAGGTTATTGGCACACTGAAGACATTGGAGAATTGCCAGCTATGCTTTAATGTTAATACACATTGTTGTCACCAGATAAAATGCACTGTTTGGGAGACATTAAATTTCTTATCAATAAGCCTATTTAAGCAGAGACTGGAGTTATGTCATAGAGAAGATTCTTAATGATACTTCCCAATTCATTTCAGACCCCATACAAATCTGAAAGTCAGTGTTTTTTTAACCTGGGAAGAGGAAATCCTGGTCCCAGACTCCTGGAGGGGATAGTTCTCTGGGAGGTGAGCAAAGCTTGGTGAGATTAGCAGAGGAGAGAGAGAACCCTGCTGGAGCAGGGCTATCATATGATCTCACCTATAAGGGGAACCTAATTAACGAAATAAAGAAGCAAGCAAAAATAACCAGTGACTTAAAATAAAGAACAAACTGATAGTTGGGAGATGGTGGGTAATGGGGAAAAAGAAGGGGAAGGGTCATCAAGGAACATGTACAGAGGACCTATGGACAAAAGCTAAGGGAGGAAGGATTGAATGCAGGAGGTGGGGTGGGTGGGGCAGGGGAAAGTGGTGGCAGGAAAAAAAAAGGGCCAGGAATCTTGTGAATGGTCATAATCCTTAGAGAAGAATCACACATGCTTTAAAGAGAATGTTTCTTAATGCTCACAGGTAGAGATTAGGAAGCACCATTTAGAATCAGTCCTCTTTGTTCACTTTTCTTTAAGATTAAAAGAAACGTCTGCCCATTTCAAGGAATCGCAGATGTTAAAAAATGGTCTGGCTTAACCTTCCCAGTTTAGACAGAAAAATATTTTCCCAAAGCTTCAGTTTGCAAATCCTTTGGCATATTTAACATCTTATCTGTTCCTTGGAATGGACCTGTGTTTTCTTTCTCTGTTGTCTCCAGGGAATAACCATCCCACAAGGCAGCATACCTTCTTGGAGCAGACACTACCCGCCTGCCCCTTAAAAAAAAAAAATACCGCTTTCTTTTATTTCTGCTCTTTGACTCTTTCTGCCTCATTTAAATTGGTTTGACAAAGCCCAGCGCCCTGAAGCCCCCTGAGCTGGGTTTGGTTTGGGGGCTGTGCAGTGCTGTGAGGGAGAAGAGAACCCTCCACTGCCCACCTTAGAAGAGACCCCCCTAGATGCTGGGCCTGGGGTCTCACAGGCGTGGCGGGGGCGGGGCAGCCACTTTCAGATGTCTGGGTGCTGAGTACGGTGCTGACTCAACCAGGAAGAAGTTGCTGCTGGAATGAAATATGTGTCCGATTTCACGAAGGCACCACACGCCACACAACACCGGCTGGGGCGTTGGGGTTGCGGAGTCCCCTCAAATTTACAGCCTACTCGTTGGGGATGGGTCCATGACGTCAGGGGCAGGAAGGAAAAGAGTGGGGCGCGTGCGTGCTTGCGTGTGCGTGTGTGTGTGTGTGTTCTGAGGGCGGAGAAAACGAAACTCGGCAAAACCATGAGAAACATAAGGAGCCAGATAGAGAGGTGGGGGCGCAGGGGAAGAGACAAAAAGAAAAATATACAGCGAGAGAGAGACTGAAAAAGAAAAAGTCTGAAACAAAGACAGAAACAGAGGACAGTGGAGTGAGACCTCAAGAGAGATGCAGACAGAGGAAGAGACCAAGAGAGAGGGGGGAAGAATCTTCAAAAAGTATATATAGCTAAGGGGAAAAAGAAAGGTGGAGAGGCAGAAAGAAAAGTGCAGAGACGAAGACAGAAGCAGAGAAGAACGGGAGAAAAGCAGCAGAGAAAGAGAAGACGGACAATAGCCCGGAGAGAGGCGGTGAAACAGAGTCAGTAACAGAGAAAATTGCAGCCTGAGAAAATTACAGCCCAAGATAGAGAGACTTGAGTCAGAAACCAAGAGCCCGGGTTGGAGAAAGAACCAGAGGCTCCCAGAGGCCAGGAGGGGGAGAGAGAACAGAGGCAGACAGCAAGGGGGAGACACAGACAGGTCAGAGACAGAGAAACGGGCAGAGACAGGGAGAGACACACACATCCAGGGACAGGTACCACCGCCCCACCCCCCACCCCTGTAACTAGGGAAACCAGGGATGCCAGCAGGGCCTGGGGGCGGCGGGGGCGGGGCCCAGCTGCTAAGACCCCTGTAGGTTCTGGCTTGTGCTCCATGGAGCAATGGCCTGTTTGCAGCGGGATTCATTTGATTTAAAAAAAAAAAAAACCTCCAACTCAGAAGTGGTATCTGCTAAAAGGGCCTCTTTCGCTTTCTTGGAAATGGAAGTAGGAGTTACTTAATATTGCTTTTCTGAGAAACAGGTATATATGTCAAAAAATGGCCCTGTCTATCCCGTAAAAGAAAGCTCCACACATTTCCTACCTCAGATAGTGTTTTTATTACGACTTGCTACTCTCTGCGTGGATGTGTTCAGAATGTCTGCAGCAACCCTTTCCCCATTAGATTTTTGGATAACACTTACCACAAGGGAAATGCAATTTCTTGTTCTGTGAATTGTTTATGTCCTCATCAAAATATATCTTTAATAACACCCTGGGAGGTGATTTTCAAAAGAATTTTCCAGTTGGCAGACTTTTTAGAATCCCCTTCTAAACTTTTCCACTATCCATGGAGGGGGCAAATGACATTCTGGAGTATTTGACTTACAGCAGTTTGTACTTTGTTTAATACTTATAATAATGTCTACTAATTATTGAGTTCTGGTGCTGGCTAGTCGCCTTACAGAAAATACCAAATTCAATCCGCCTCATGTCCTGCAGAAGGTATGATCATCCCTGTTTCACAGATAAGGAGATTGAGGTTCAGAAAAGTTAAATAACTTGCTTAAGGCTAATAACGACATCTCAAATTTATGCAATACATGATATTATATATAGCACATATGTGTTTATTCCCTAGATCAGTGATTTTCAACCAGTGTGCCGCAAGAATTTTTAAAACATTTAGGAGCTGACTATTTTAGTCAGGGGCACTGACCTCTTTTCTTTTAGATTGTCAAGTAAAAAAATGTAATGACGACATCCAACACAGCAATAGTTGTCCAGTGCGAATACCCCATCTTGAACCATAAGTATGTAGGTCATATAATAGAGTTTCATCTTATTGGTCATGTTGCATAATAAGACTGTGCCTGATTGGTTAATTCTTGGTACCACAAATCTCTACATACAAGTATAGGCACCTGGTTTTTTAACAAGTCACTTTGGAGCAAAAAGGGTAGGTAATTACTATTACTTTCCTGTAAATCAATCCAAATTATACCAAATTTTTGTACGATTGGCAAAAAATAGATTTTTGTCATGCCAAAGAATTTTAGTAATTAGTTTATATGTGCCGTGAGGTGAAAAAGATTGAAAACCGCTGCCCTAGATCATTTCACATTGCCTTTTCTGACAGTCCTTCTGGAGAGCTCTGAGACTCAGAGAATTAAGGTAAGTTGCCCAGGACCGATTGGCAGATAAAAGACCTGATTCAGAACTCAATCCATGTCTATGGAATTCCAAAGCCCGTGCCCTCCATCAAGATGGTCGCTGCCTCTTCCTTGCCCTTGCCAGACATCACAACGTCTCATTGGCTCTGAGCCCAAGGAAGGCAAGGGCTGCATTTTAGCCACTAGTATGTATCCCCACCCCCCGAAGAATGTAAGTTCCATCGGAGTAAGGGCTGGTGTCCCCAGTGCCAGTATCAGTGCCTAACACTTTGTAGAGGATCAATAAATAGGTGCCGAATGAACGAATCATAGAACCCGGCACAGGGTTGACGCTCCTTGCCTGTTAGTCCACCATCCTTCTCCCTTGAAGCTCAAGGGTCCTCAGTGTGCTCACTTCTGCCATATTTTTTACTGCTCAAGGAAAATGAAGAATTTCCATGTGCAGCACATTTGCCCTAAAGATACAAATCATGTGCCTTTGCCCTAAGGATGCAAATCAAGTGCCTTTCTGGAACAATGATCAACACGGGGCTTTTATGAAAACCCTCACTTGAGAAACTCTTGATTTGAAAAAATGGTTCTGTGCTTCCTCATCCACTTCTGTGGCCTGCTCAGAGTTCAGCATCATTTTTAAGTTTCAAACTGCAGACAGAACTTTGCCTCATGTTCACTGCCATGTGGAGGAGGCAGGGACCCAATTGTTGCTTTCATTAGGAGGTTGCTCTGCTCAAGCCCGATCTACGCCGTGACCTGGTTCTGACTTTAATTTACAGGGCAAAAGCGAATTTAATGTAATTATATGGGGGCTTTTGCAAACTGGTACCTAAGAACTTTATACAGAGTTTTGGTTTGTGTTAAGTAAGAACACTGAGCCTACAGGCTCCAGGAATGAAGTGAGTTGTGACGGTGCTTTCTCCCGAGTCTCTAATTCTAAGAGCTATTTCTACCATACCTGGATGCCAGATTCTCTGCTTCTTTCTTTATAATAAAACATAAGTTCAGATAGGGCCAGAATTATTAATTAATATTTCCCCAAGGCAATGGTTCTTGGATATATGCCCTTCTAGCTAAGAGGTCTCTACAGACATGTCACTTTTACTTGCTCCTCCAACCTTTTAGCCACATTGGTTAATGACAAGCCAGCCAACAACTTGACCCAACCAGAAACTTGGGAGTTGTTCTCAACTTTTCTCTCTCTTATACATTGCCCAGTGAGCAATGTAATGAGTCTTCTCGTTTTCCTCCTAATTCTCCTTGGACACCGCCCCTTTCTCTCATTTCCTGCCACTTTGGCTTCATTGTGTCCCTTAGGGAAGACTTACCCCATCTTCTAACTGGTCACTTGTACTAAGATTCTCCAAAGCCAGGTGCGTGAATAAGAGGGTGCTTCTAGTAACTAAGGCTCCAGGGATCCTGTAGTGTGATGCGAACGGTAGTACCCAGACATTAGCATTTACTCTGTGCCAGGGTCTTTATTTAGTGCCCTGTCAATAGTATTTTATTTAATAACCACAAAACTGTGGGGAAGGTGCTTTCGTTATCTCAACTTTACACATAAAAGAACTAAACCTTGAAGAAGCTGAATAAATTGCCTAACATCAACAAGGTGGTGTTTGGTAGCAGCATATTCCCCCTGGCCTGGCATCCAATGCCCTTGATGACTCTCCTGTTTTGCCTCCCCCAGGCCTACAGGTAAATCAGCATGGTCTGGAAGCCCAGCTCAAAAATATGCTGCCCCTGTGGCCGATGTGAGCAATTTCCGTTTCTGGGACTTGGTTTCCTCATTTATAAAATAGGCATTATAATATTTAGTTTTGGGATAATTTGCTAGGATTAAATGAGCTAATAATGGCTATAAAAGCCACAATACCAGGTCATGCACATAGCATGGCTAAACAACAGAAAAAAAATTTTAAATTGGAAATTATTGGAAATACTTTTTCTGTCCCCTAAAAGGAAGATTTGACTCCAGCTTATCAGAGAGTGAAAAGGTCGTTTCTCGTCTATCTCTGTGCATTATGCACTGTCATACACATGCAGAAAGGTGCTGGGGGGATGCTGTATTCATCAAAGGAAATTGGGATTCAAAACCACATTTCTTGACTCTTTGCCCTCCCCCCCACCCCACAAAATATGGCCTTTCCACATTAAAAAGAAAAATCACCGCCAAAAGCAGTCTATGAAAAGTCTCTCTCTCTGTCACCCCTCTGATCATCCCATTTATCCTAATGCTTTTGCTCAGATTTTTTTGCCCACTGCCGACAATGCAAAGTAACCAGCCCTCTTTGTTCTAACACCACATCTAGATGTTGGGGCTTCTTATGGGCAATTTGAAGATGGCAAATGATGATGGAATGTTCAATCACACACTGAACTGCCCTCCTGGAGTGAAATACACCGCACAGGGCTTAACTGTTTCCCTGCTGGTGTTTACTGAAGCATTATTAGTTCGGGCATAGACCAGGCGACAGAAGGCAGGCTGCAGACTAAGGTTTCCTGCTGCCTCAGGGAGAGGTGCTATCAGTTTACCTTTTCATGGGCTGTTTTGTGCATCAATTAGCAGGGTCACTATGAACCTCCTCAACCCAGAGCAATCAGCCAGCTGTTGTAGTGGAAAGAAAGGTGAGCACAATATGGGCTCCTGGCTCACCTGGACCAAGTCCAGCTGTCCCTTCAGAGAACTGCCAGTGACTGTAGGGGAAAAAGGGGAGGGGGACTTGGATTTGCACCCTGGTGACTCACAGAATTTCTGGCAAGGGAGTATGATTGCAACCACCCTGAATGCCACCAGCAGCCATGAGACCCGAACCTCTTAATTCTGACCTTCCTGGCCGTGCATCTGTTCCCCAAAATCTCCCATCTGTTCGCTTGTGAGACCCTCAATCTGTTATTCCTCCCCCAAAGGATAACAGCCAGTGGCCCCCCTGAAGCTGGGCAGACCATTTTAGCAGACTCTATATGCGTGCGTTCACTCGTGGTTCCTTCACGTGGTCGTTAATGTGTTTACTTGCAGTGAGCGTGTTGTTCTTGTGGGGAAAGGGGAGTCACCAGGGAACAACCTGTCTTCAGAGCTGTTAACTTTAAAGATCACCTGTGAACAGTCAGACGGTTACCAGACGGCCAGGATCTGGAATAGATCATCAGGTGAGCAGGCGGGAGCAGCCCCTCTCCCAAAACGATTGGTGAGCCCAAGGAGAAATGAGGAGCCAGGACCCCAACATCTCATAAGCACTGTTGGTGCTGGCTGTGCAATGATGACTCCACCCATGTTTCTGTCCTCAAGTGGTTCACCGTGCCACCCATGCTAGTCTCCGAACAGTGAGGGCACAGAGATGTCCACGGGGAGAAGGGAGGGATAAGATCCTTGAAGACGGTCAACACACGTCCATGCACTCCGCCTTCCCATACCAAATCAGCTTTTGAACATGGAAGGGGTGCAAAGGACAGCCTGAAATTTGAGGAGCGCAGTGATGTGAACCAGCCCAGACAAGCATGGAGGGATTGACCGGGGGCAAGTGTGGGGGTCACTGTTCAGGGCAGCAGGTTATCCCCACCAAGATGAAAATGACAAAGCAGGGTGGGGGCCGCTGTGGGCGATGAAACCTTGGAAGATCACGCTGGATGAGGAGGGCATGGACATGGAATACAGGGAGAATTTTTAAAACAGGAAAAAGGGAAAAGGTGAGGACTAGAAGAGGCCTCAGGTGTGGATTGCCTGTCACTCAGTGAGCATTACCTCTTCCTTGCCCAAATCTGAATAAAGCAGAGGGGAACTAAATGAGCCGGCCTGTTGTTTTAGCTGGGGCTGATTGGCTTTGAACTCTGAAACAGTGGTGTGAGGGGCAAAGCCAGGCTGTGTTCTTGGTGGCCCAGGATGCATGGTGATCTCTGGCTCTGTCAGACCATTTCACCATCCAGGGGTCTTCACTGCAGTGTGTGGGGCATACATGTGGGGGCAAGTAGCAAGATAGGTGGTAGTGGTATAATTTTAGACAATTGGGAGTAGGATCCCCGGCAGAAATTTGACTTTGATATACAAGACAAAGATTTAGGACAGGTCTAAATAGGAACAGAACTGCTAAGGAGGGAAACTGAGGTAGGAGAACAGAGCTGATGCCACCTCCGAGGACCAAGTAGAAGAACAGAAGAAGATTTGAGTTTCCCAAGGCCTTGGAGAGCTGGGGCCCGTGACAATAAGACACCTACCAGTGTGGAAGTGACAATGATACTGGTTAGGGTTATCTCAGGGGAGGAGCAGAATTGAGGGCACAGGTCAGTATCATCAGTGGTGGCACTGAGGGGGCCCAAAAAGGGCCTGGTGGGAAGGCCAGCACAAGAGGCTGCAATAATAACTTTCCAGTGTCCCAACATTGGAATAAAAGGAAGGCTTGAAGTGGACAGCCAAGAGGACTCTAGGGGAAAGAACGCCAGCACAGTCTTCGAAGTCAGACCTCAAAGGTTTGACCACGGGTTTGATTTCTACCTCGCATCCCAACGACGGCTGTAATAACACTGCTGGGGATGACGTCTTTCTCTTTGGCTGCTGGGGGGTTAAGGGAGATAGTGAATGAGGAATCCTTCGAGCGTGGCAAGCTATCAATGTGTGTCACCTCTCACTGCTAAGAAGACATCTTCCCTGGATCAGTGACACTCCCACCTTTGTCCGCGTAGCTGTTTTCCCCTTCATTTTGAAGCCCCAGCGTCCTCCAAAATCACCACCATGGTGACAACAAGTGAAACAGCAGCTAACCAGTTATAGAGTGCTTTTCAAACGTATCTCATACCCTGGCCAGGTAGCTCAGTTGGTTAGAGCATCATCCCAATATGTCAAGGCTGTGGGTACAATCCACGGTCAGGGCACACACAAGAATCAGCCGATGAATGCGTAAATGAGGGGAACAGCAAACTGAGGTTTCTCTCTCTCTCTCTCTTTCTCCTTCGCCCTCTCCCTTTCTTCCCCTCTCCTTCTAAAATCAATAAATTTAAAAAATCTCATTAAATTCTCAAAAACAGTGCCATGATGCAGATACTAGCATTTTCTGATTCATAGGTTTGGAAATCTCAGGAACAGAGAGGTTCATTGACTTGTCCGAAGTCACAAATGCAGGTCCCCACCAGTTTTGAGGCTTCCCCTGAGACAGTTTCGTCCTCCAGTCTGTCACAGTCCGAGGCCCCGAGCAGCCTCTCAGTGTGGCTCAGCGGACTGCAAGGATCCAGCTTGATGGCTCTGCTTTTAGAATGGGGTGGGGAGCAGAGGCTAAGAATGCTGCATAAATCTCAACCTTATGACCTGGGAGCCTACAGCAAAGCCATAACTCCACACCCATCAGGCTGCGGCCTGGGAGGGTTATGAGAGAGAGCGCTGGGGACAATTCCTTCCGGGAAAGGGCTCTTTGCTCTGTGATTCATTAAAGACACCCCCCCCCCCAGGGCTGCCTCTTGCTGAGGTGCCAGCAGCTCATTTTCACAGCAGTGTGAGAACATTTCTTTGTCCTCCAACAACAGGGGTTCCAATGAAGACTTTTGATTTCCATTTTCCCCTTAACAGGAAGGCTCGGAAGCAAAATTCTCATTAAATATTTATTGCTCTCTCCCCATCCCTTTCTCAGTGTGTTAGACCCCAACAAACCTCCTTAATCACAGGGCAATCAAACCCTTAAGAGCTGGAAGTGCTGACTGAGAAGGAGGGCTAGCAGCTATACAGGCCAGAAGGAAAGGAGACAAAGGGGCTTCCTCTGAAATGGGAGAGAATCACACGCTGGCCGAGTGGCTGTGGATGCGGCTTGGAATTGAGCAGATGGGAAATTCTGGAAAATAGAGAATAAACTCACCCTCTAATAGCCGTCGCTCACCGACACTGTCTGTGGCTGCCCTCTTTAATTATTCTCCTCAAGCCCAGTTCTGCTTGATACATCTCGTATGGGTTGTCCGGGTTGCAGTGACTGTCCCCGACAATCCTACCAGCGTCTGTTTCACCTTAGGTGCTGAGAACTCAACGATCCATCCATGCCCGCTACACTGTGACTACCCAGCAGCCCCCAGGACTCTTCTGAAGGTTGCCCCCTTCTGGTATAGAATAAGTGTGCCCCCTCTCTCTACCTTGTACATCCTAGCTCTGGACCTTTGAGATCTATGCTTTATTTTAGCCTCTTTGGGTGTGACAGTCTGTGTGAAAGCCAGGTCTTTGACCCATTTCATTCTGGCTTTCCCATCGAACCTGCGATCTGGATCCTCTCTGTCTCCCGCGGTTGCAAGAGGAAGAATTCCTCTGCCAGTGGAAGCCTCATCGAATTCCCCCAATATGGCTGTCTCTGAAGAGATGTGAGAAATGAACCCCATCGTTGGGGTTGGGGAAAAGCTAATTTTTACTGAAGAGGCAGGAGACCTTATCCCCAAGGTTGAGAGGGTAGGCTCCCAGGTCATAAACTAGGAAGCCCGCCTTCCTTGATTGAGACCTTCACCATCTCTTCCTCTTCCTCAGCTGGATTTGATCCTGGCCCCACGGCCTCCTCCCCAGTTGGAGCCTCTCAGGAGTGAACTGGTCTTCCCTGTTGCTGACTCTCGTTCCCCTAGCCTCTCAGGACACATTTTGCCCAGCTAGGCTGGAATGAGATCGAAGAAACTGACACCTTTGGCATTGTGTTTTAGTCTGGGGCAGTGGAGTTCAATGTTCTTTCTAGCTCTCAAAATCAATTATTTTAACCTTAACAAAAGCCTACCAAGAGTCTTTATTGTAGATGGAAAAGTGGAAACTCTGAAGGGCTAACATTCTTACTCATTGAAACAGCCAGTCAACACAAGCCTGAAAAGGGTCTTGAGCCTTCTGTAGTTCATAGCAAAGGCTTGAAAAATCATTCTGTTTTGTGTTTCCCACATCCTGTCTTTTGGTCTCTTATCAACACTTTTGGAAAGAGCGTCTAGAAGAAGCTGTTTAAAATTGTGAAACCCATCTTTGTTGCCACCACCCCTGTCGGATGGGGTTGGAAGGGCTCAGAGGAATGAAGGGGCTTAGACACCAATTTGTCAGTTGTCCTGGAACTTAGGGCTACTAGACCCACCCCCACCCCCACCCCACCGCAGTGATTTAGGAATTAGTTCCCTGGAAGAGCATCACTAGGCAAAGCCACTTTACTGTTAAGTAAGTAAAATTTGCATGTCAAATGATCACCTGCTGCTTCTCTCATTCTGTGTTTGTGTTTTTAACCACTCTCAACCATAACTAGGCAAATGAAGGATGCATAGCTACAACATTTGGGATCTACCACTAAAATTTGCAATCCTAAAATTTAAGGCAGCAGTAAGAGAGCATGGAGAGTTTTAGCCAGGAACAACAGCAGAGAATACCCTCAAAGGGCCTCTTTAGTGTGAGTAGCGCTGGCTGGGAGGCCCTCCTACATTCCTGTCTGAGGAATCACAACGGAGCAGTTGCGTAGGCTGGCGAAACTCTGCCCCAGAGTGTTGGGTAATGAGAATCTTGGTAGGCTGCTGGGGCTGTCCTGCTTCAAACGGCACTCACAGAGGCTTAGGAATAAAGGCTGGAACAATGATTATAATCTTTAATAATAGCTAAACCTTATTTCAGAGAATTGTAATAAGAGGTGATGATACTCATAAACCAGTAACCCAAGGGACAGTGACAGTAAGCTATGTAACTAATCATCAGAAGCCAATGGAGTTTCTCTTTTTACCCAATCAACAAAGGAGGCAGTAAGAAAGAGTAGTCAGTTCCCTGGAAAGAGTGTTAGGCAAAAAGAATCACCGCAAATCCACGGCTGGCTCGCTGTGTGCCCTTGAGGAACTCACTTTCTTATTTTGGAACCCCAGCTTCTACCTCTGAATATTTATTAATAGTGTTCTCTCAGCCGTTCCAACTCTAAAATTGCATCCGTGTGTGCGAATGCAAGCTATACCCCTTGTTCACAAGTGCAGTCAACTTCTCTGTCCTTGAAACACCTTCTGAAAAGTCGCTGTGAGTTATATAACTAGTGCAGTTTTCCAGATTAGACTGAAAATTAAAGTTCCCGCAGTCAGCACTAAGCCATGGCACCAGAAACCGGAAATCCCCTGGGACTGGAATCATGTGCTCGAAGCTGCTCCAGGACAGCCCCGTTGAATGGTGTCCTCGAGACAGACCTGTGTTCCCCGGGGACTGACTGAATGTATAACCAAGCCAACTGCCTAAAAATGCCGGGCTTTTGCCAAAGACATAAGGGAACAATTGAGTTTCCCTTTAAAAATCTTTCTCCAACCCAAGATGAGCCCATAAAGATAGATTCTCTGAATTGAGTTCTGAGCAGTTGGAAGAATTTCTAATTTTTTTAAAGAAAACTTTCTGATTATAAAAAAAAGACACAAAAACTCAAAACACTGTATTTCCAATAATTATAATTGTGTAGTGCATTTTGTAGATAGACAGCCTTCGATAGTGACCACTCTGCATTGTAGATAACACAGAAATAAAGAAAATACTCCGTGTGCAACTACAGGCATAGCTCTTTTTATTACACTGCACTTAATTGTGCTTTGCAGACATGGCATTCTCATCAACATAGAGGCAAGACCCTCCACCAGCAAAAAGATTACAACTCACTGAAAGCTCTGGTGATGATTAGCATTTTTTTTTCAGTAATGTATTTTTCAATTAAGGTATATAAATTGGTTTTTTTAGACTTAATTGTATTGCCCAATGTATACTATAGGATACTATAAACATAATCTTTACATGTATTGGGAATCCAAAAAGTTTGCGGGGCTCATTGTGATATTCTTTGTACTGCGGCGTGCTGGAATTGAATCTGCAGTAGCTGAGGTATGCCTCTATTGATCTTTTCTTACAATGAAAGGGTAATCAGGCCTTTGATGAAAGCACTATACTAGAAAGAAGAAGCCTGCATCCTGGTTCTGTCTCTGGGTTGACCTTGGCCAAGCCAGTCACCCTCTTTGGACCTTTATATCACTTCAAGTAAAATAAGGAAATTGAAATTCAGTATATCTTAATTTTATTTATTTCATGCATCTTATTATGTCAGTTAGGCTCTTTCAGTGGTGCACTGGGACAGAACTCAACCCACTAAGTGAAACATAAAATCATTGGCTCAGTGAACTGAATAGCCCAAGGATGGATTTACATTTTGGCATGGCTGGTCCTGGGGACAAAAATGATGTCATCAGAGCTCAGCATCTCCAAACCACCTGTAAGCCCTTTCTTAAGGTGTGTAAGTTTCTGTTCTAAATACCATAGTAGGGTCAGATTAGCACATGAGGACCAAAGTTTCCATCTAGGAAAAAAGTCTTTTCTCAATGAACAATTGAATCAAGCATTCTGTGCTGAATCTCATTGCCCTGAATTGGGTCACTTGGCCAGTCTGATCCAACCACTTGGTCTAGGGAAATTGAAGACACCAATATCCTTATACCAAGTAATGTCTTCCCAGGAAGACAGGTCAACTGTATTCAAACCAAAGGGCTGAATGTGGGGAATGATTATTTCTTTAAGAAAATTATGAGTACTTTTTTACTAGGAAAAAATATTGAGTCATAAGCAGCAAAAGCACCAAAGTTTCAACCACAGATATTCCCAAGAATCTGATGAAACTGAGCATTTTCCTAGGAAATAAGCTTACAAACACACACACAGCCAAACCCAAAAACAAAAGTGACCCAAGGAATCAAAGGAGTCAGTCAAAGAGTCCATGAAAGTTGTCCTCAGTTTCTAGTTACTGTTACAAAACACCTCCTTCAGGAATTGTTTTAAAATGAGGCTGGTGTTGGTAAGAACTCACCTGACTGGAAAAAATGAAAATTCTGGTGCTCTGTTTGGGACAAGACAAGTGAGGAGCCCCTCATATAATCCCCTTTAACTGCGGTGCCCTCCAGTCTGGGTTTGCTCATGATCCATAGGCACCTCCTTACGTTCTGTCAGAGGTAGAAAGAGCTACAGTCTTTTTGGAAGGTGGTTTTGCCCTATATATTGGGAGCTAAGCTACCAAGGCTGTTTGACCCTCAAATCCCACTTCTGAGAATCTAGCCTAAGGAAATCACCAGAAAGACAAAACGGCTTGATGCACAAATAGATTAATTGTCTGATTTGTATAACAAAAATGAAAGTGTGAATTCTTCTCAGTGGCCGATAATCAGGTAAACTGTGCAACACACTTTGCTGAGCTATTATACACTTATCAGGCACACTCTTTAAAGAGCTTGACACAACACAGGATATAATATTCCAATGTTGAAAGATAAAATTAAGCTGCGAAGTTAAATGATATGCGTGATATTGTTATATGCAGTATTATTCAATGTAGTGATTGTAAAGCTATTTAAGATATTTATAAAAAGAATGGAATTAAGCTGTTCTTGAGATCAGGTATGGCATTTGTGTTTCTTTGCCACCTCTATTTTCTCATTCCCTTGTGAACATAATTAACATGATAATGAAAAATACTTTCTTGAAATTAACAAATAAATGATAAACGAGTGTATAAATTAATATGCAAGTAAAGCCTTATGGATCCAGGAGGCAATGGGTGTGGGGAGAAGGCATGTAAATGAGATTATTGGGTCCATTGAAGGAATTTGAATGTATAGTATAAATTAGATATTAGTATGGTATCAATGTTGAATATCATTATTCTTAGTAAAAACACATTAAATATATAAGGGTAAAGAAACAAGTTGTCCTCAACTAACTCTCAAAACATTTAGGAAAAATATATGTATTAAGAGCTAGATATAGAGAGCAAAGGCGGGGAGGGAGAGGGAGTGGACAACAACTGGGACAATATAAGGGAAGAAGGAAAACTTTTTACTGAGTTGTTCTTCGCTGAGAGAAGACAAAGATATATAACTCTCGGTACTTCCACAACACTAACTTTGCATAAAATAAATTAATTAATTACTCCATTTTGATGCAAGCCAAAGACCAGGTTGAGAAAACCATTGTAGAGTTTAATTAAGTCAGGAGGATTTTTAATTTGTACCTCAGATGGAAGAGCTTTGTCCATAGAAGGTCCAAGTCTCTGTATGGCATTTTCGGAGATGTTGCCTTTGCAGACATTCTCTGGGTTTAAAGGAGCCACAACATGAGAACTAAAGGGGACTTGGAGGACATTTTGTCCAACAAGTCCATGCACTATGAGTTCATCAGACATGCTTTTCTATATGAAATACTTAGCAAATCAGGAAGTATTCAGGATGATCCTTATGTACCCAGAAACCTGAATATCATTGATGATTCCTTCTAGTGTGACCAGTCATCCCAGCTTCCTGGGACCGAGGAATTTCCCAGGATGTGGGACTTTCAGTTCTAAAACTGGGACTGTTGGCCCATCACCCTACCTGTCAGTCCATCATCTGAGGCTTCTGACCTCATGCTTCATCCCTCCACCTTCCCCGCCCTCATCTTGGTCCCTTATCTCTCCTCTGCTGTACTGGACGGACCAGTCTCTCCATTCTCTATAACTTGTGATCATAACTTCATCACAGTGCCGGTTTTTCAGATCACGTCGGATCATGTCAAGCCTCTGCTTTAAACTCCTGAAAGACTTTACACTACTTCTGGGAAAAAGACACACATCTATCCATTCCGTGGCTTGTGAGGTACAGGGTCATGCCCCTGTCTGCTCTTGGTCTCCTCCCCAGGCATTCCCCATTGCCACCCTGGCCTCCTTTTGTCCTTTTTTTCTCTTTTTTTGCACGCTCTCTTGGTTAATTTTATATGTCAACTTGGCAGGGCTGTGGTTCTCAGTTGGTCAGTACCTATGTTGATGTTACTCTGAAGGACGTTTTTAGATGAGATAAACGTAACTAAGTAGACCTTTGCATAAAGCAGATTGCCCTCCATTGTGTGGACAGGCCTTGCCCCATCCATCGAAAGCTTTAAGAGAAGAGACTGCAGCCCCGTGAGGAAGAGAGAGTTGTCCCCAGACTGCCTCGACGCTCAGCGGGCCTTCTCTGGGCCTCCAGCTTGCCAGCCTGTGTTGCAGATTCTGGGCTTGCCAGCCCCCACATTCTCATGGACCAATTACTTAAAATGTCTCTTTTTCTCATATATCTTATTGATTCTGGTCTGATTAGTACAGGCTCATACTCCAGGAAGAGGTTTTTCCATTTAGTTCTTCCTGACCCCTCTGTGGAGTTCAAACTTCCACACTGTACCCTGTTAAAATACTTCTGCCTCCTAGACATACTAATAGTACAGAGATTTATATGACTGTTGAAAAATGCCTATCCCCTCCATTAGAAGATGTTTTTGGCTTACCATAGTAGATGCTCATTAAATATTTACCTTATGAATGAATGAAGCAATCCTGAATGAGTTATGATGTATACCTTAGGGAAATAAACACTGAAGAACACTGATCTATTCTACCCCTTTTATTTTTATGGATAGGGAAACTGAGGTCCATAAACTAAAGAGTGTGCTGAGACTATACCAATTGGTTTTGCAATTATATCCAGTTATTACTTTTGTGCTGTGAATTATTTTTAAAAAAATAAACAGTGCCTCAGATAACCAGTAGTTGTCAATTCTAACTGCTAAGCAATGTGAAAAATACAATTATTCAGACTCATCCAGAATCACTGTCTTATCTTCATTCTCCCTTCCAGTGGAAAAAAATGAGTGTGGTCTACAAAGAAAGAGAAAAAAGAAGGCTGATTAGTATTTTTTTTCCAAGACTAAATCCTTGGAATACATATGAGCTAAAAATCTATGTGATTGTTCTTTTGCCTGTGTTTAAAAAAATGAATGCAGAAATCTATTGCCCACTTACCCGTGGCATGTACTCATTCATTCAGACAGGCATTAAAGCAAATAATTACAGAATACCTACTGTGTGACAGGCACTTTACCGGGCACCAGTGGGAAAGGGCAGAAATGAATTAGGCAATTACCACCTTTAGGTTGCTTGTAATCCCTTGAAAGTGGTAATATGTGTCCAAGACAAAACAGAGTAACACATTCCAATTAGGATTCCAAGTTGTGCAGAGAAGAGGGAATTCCCTTCCTGCCGGGTGATTTGGAAAGGCGTGATGCGGGAGGAGGTTGTGGACTGAGGTTTTGAAAGGTGAGTGGGATTTTGAAATGCAGAACAGAAGAGGCTGATGTTGAAATGCTGAGAAAACAGCAAAAACAGAAGCCTGGAGGCAAAAAAAAACAAAACAAAAAAAAAACCAACAGTGACCAAAATAAGCTACTAAATTTGATCAGGTTTTGTTTGACGATCTAGAGTATAGGTGGATTCTTCCCTTCGCTTATTTATTCACTTATCTATTCATTCATTCACCTTTTGAGTACCTCTTCTGTGCTAGTCACTGAACTAGGTCCAGATTTCAGACATAGGAAATCTCAGTTTTTATGCTTCCTACTTCTGGAAGGATCCAGTCTAGTGGGCAAGGTGGACTTCACTCACCATTTTACCTCCTGGTTGTACAATTTCAGGCTGAGGCAAGGGTTCTTTGAGGACAGATGGCAAAGGAACCTGACTTGGTGGCCTGCATCAGGGACGAGGCCCTGAGATGGGAGCTAGCAGGGCAAGGAGTAAAGCACACAGGGGAAGGGTGGGTAGAGATGGGAAAGGATGATTCACTCGGAAGGGAAAAGATGTGTAAAGGCCCCTTGGAGGGCGGTGGTACAATGGCTGTTGCCTACCTCCCTTATCTCAGGGATTTTTTTTGGCCTGCCTGTGTCTTTACTGCTGCCAAAACTGGGTGTTTTTTTCCCACATAGCTGTGGGTTTCCCAACTAGCTACAGATTAAAATCACAATAAGGGGGTATGTGTGTACTTTTTAAAGGTAATGACGGCGGCTCCTCTCCCAATGATTCGGATTTAATTGGTCAGAAGTATGGCCTGCGCGTGGGCTCCCCAGGGGCTTCCGCTGTGCAGCTGGGTTTGAGACCCACCCAGTTACTAGGTGGTCAGTTCACTCACTTCTTGAATAGTTTAGCTACTCAGGATTGGGGGGAGCTCTTGAAAATGCAGAGGTTGCCGACAAATCAACCTTGTTAAAACTCACCCATTTGGTCCTGTTCTGTACTTCCTGTCTTCGTGCTAACCAGGAGGACTTGGTGATTGTTCCGAAGTCGAATCTCTGGAAGTCAGAGACCAACAATAAGCAATCATGATAGGATTCACCTCTCGGACCTGCCTAGGAAGAGTGAGTCACTTCCTTTCAGGTGTCTCACGCTGCTTTGGCCTATCTCTTGGCACTTACGCCTTTTAATTGCCCTCTCTCTCTTTCTCTCGCTCTCCTGTTGCCCCTTTAACAACTAGACCACTTCTCAGTCTCCCTCCTGTCTCTTTCCAGAGCTCAGCACCCATTTCTGTACTTAGCCGACGTTTCGTAGTGGTGGGAAAGCCAGTGATTTCGCTGAAATCTGGGAATTGCTATTCTTCAACACCCAGAGCACACGTTCCAGCCGGGCCATGGTAGACCGGGAGGCACAGAGTGAGACGAAGGCAGACCTGCTGCATCCATAGCCTCGCTGCACGACTTAACCGGTGGGCTTCATTACTGCTTACGCGCTTGGAGCCTCAGTCTCCTCACTTGTTATATGGGGATGATCAAACTTAACTTTAGGAGAAATCGGGGGATTTAAAAAGGCAAGCTATGTAAATTACTCCGTCCAGGCCTAGCAGTGTAGCAGGTTCATGGCGAATGGGTAAGAAAAACTGATAATAAAAATAGACAGCCATTACCAAATTCAGGAGGCGTCCCACTGGCCTAAGTTGTGCGTCCCCCAAACTCTAGCCAGTATCTCCCTCCAGGAAAACATAGATTCTCCAGCTCTAGGTTAAGTGACCCTCCTCCATATACTCTGCACTTCTGCTTATTCATCTGTCTCCTCTCCTACCCAGGCTGGAAACACTGAAGCACAGAGATCTTGTCTGTCTTACGTCCCACTAGACTCCCAGCTCCAGTACAGAGCACGGTCCATCGTAAATGCTCAGTAATACACGTGCTTCATCTGCAAAATGGTGGCAAAAGCATGTCTCTGATTGATGGAAAAGGGTGGATCTGGTGCTCACTTGAAAGTCTTCCCTCCCAGAGATGTATGGTTATTGGAGAGTCACCTGACCTCCCCCGACCCTAGCTTCCCATGTGTTCCGTGTGGAATTGAGTTGGATCATCTCTGTGGACCCTCCTCCCGGCATCTGAATCAGGGCCATTCAAGAACTGTTCTTTCTAGACCTGATATTGAGGCCCACAGAAGAGATGGATGAGATGAATAATTTTGGCTCCATTTACTAAGCCAAGGTTTCTTTTATGAAATTAACTTGAGCCCACCCGTTTATTCGTGTATACATTTGTATATTCACTCATGCAATATTTATTGAGAAGCTGAAATGTAATGTTTATTTTACTACATCTTGTAAATACAAAGAGAAATACAGCATAGTCCCTGCTGTCCACAAGGTAGCAGTCTGCAGAGGAAGACAGACACGCGAACCCACAATTTTAATTTGATGTGGGGAGTGTTCTGATGTAGATGTGCCCAAGGTATAATGACTCCCCTTGAGAGAGAGGAACTAAATTATTCTCATCTGGATAAGTAGAGTGTTATGGATTATAGGTTATGGAGGATTTCTTAGAGAAGGTGCTATATTGAATCAATCTTGGAGAATGAATAGACATTCTCAAATTTAAAAAAAAAAAAGAGGAAGGAGAGAGAAAGTGGCAGAAGGAAGCATATCTGATAGCACAGAGCTGAGAAACAGCACTGAGTATTCCGGCGCCTATAAATCCAGCTCCCTGTGGCTGCCAAATGCAGCGAAGGCGTTGCAGGAACAAAAGCTAAAGAGAGAGTTAGCCAGCGACCAAAAGCAGAAGGGACCCCGTCCCCTCCCAATGCTGTGTAGCTGGTGGTACAAAGACCAAACCAGGAATCAGGAGCCCTTTGAAAGGGGAAACACAGCTCTGACCTGTGTGGCAGTTGGTTGGGCAACGTCCCGCAAAGCGAAAGGTCTCTGGTTCGATTCCCAGTCAGGGCACATGCCTGAGTTGCAGGCAAGGTCCCTGGTCAGGGCGTGTGCAAGTGGCATCTGATCAGTGTTTCTCACATCGATGTTTCTCCCCCTCTCTTTCTCCTTCCCTTCCCTTCTGTCTCTTAAAAAATAAATCACGGAAACACAGTTTGCACCCTGGGATCTGTGTCTGCCCTCCCACACTGCGTGAGTCCCCAGGGCTGCCTCTGGTCTGTGTCTGAAGGCTGATTTGGGTGTAGCCTTCTTTGTAACACATTTTCCCAGCTCCTTATCACAGCTTCTGCTCTTGTTATGGCAGCAGCTGTTAACGTCTCCAATGGGGTGGGTCGTGCCCCTAGATTGGTTATCTCCGCTCCATTGCTCAGTGTTGTTTCATTTGGCTGGATGGTGCTCTCATCACAGGGAGACGAGGATGGGAATGCTACTGAGTCTCAGCTAACCTTCTTCCCTCACTAGGATTTCATAAACAAACGTTAGCCGGCTTTAAGCTGGGGTCTAAGACTTATATTGGATTCCTGGTAATCCTGGATGTCCCAGACAAATCCTCAAGCAGTCCCTCAGAGCAGACCAGATGGCCATGAAGTGCAATGCCCAGGGATGAGCTTGGACAGTCAAGCAGACGTGGGTTCATATCCTGACTCTACCATTTCCTGACTCTGTGTCTTTACAAAGTAATTAATTTCTTGGGTCTTTAGTTTCCTCCTTTGTGGAAAGAAGACCATAACAGCTAAATACAAAACTTATTTTGCAGGTTCAACAGGGCACGCACCTAAAGCCCCTTGAGAGTTGTCTGATGCTTGTCAGTCATCATCTTCATTATCATCCTCATTATCATAAAAAATAAAGCATTCAATCAAATTGCTAATTCACAAGTCTGACAGACACAAGCACCTAATTCCAGCTTTGGCTCCCCTAAAAAAACCCCAGTGGACTTTGCGCAGATTACTGGACTTTACCTGGCCTTACTTTCCTACCATGACAGATGAAGGGAATAGATTCAGTGATCTGCCTACGAACATTTTTAGTCCTGACAGCCCGTAGTTTCCTGAGGAAGACTGATGTCCACATATGCACCGCTCTCTGCCTGCGTGGCCGCCAGTGACCGCCCTGTGGAAAAGCCCAGCAACAGCGAACCTTATTAAATACCCTGAGGGTTTCAGATTAGATTACAAATCCTTTTTCTTAAAATTTTTGATAGCTTTTTCACTAGCAACTCTTCTCTAACTCCAACCGAATGAGTATATGTGTACGTGTGTATATTAGAGTAGTCATTGCATGGCACCAAGTATCTCAGTGACCCCCCTCCGGGAAACAGCATGCATAATGTTTTTCTGTTTCTCAGCCCCTAGTACATGGCATGACCCATGGTGAATTATGTGCACTTAGATATTAGTTGAATAAATTAAAAAATGAGTGAACAAGTCAATGAACATGTGAACACACCTCTAATTGTTCCTAAGCTTTACATGGACTCAAAAAATATGGATGTAGCAATTTCCAGGGCACCATAGGACCTCAGACACAAAAAGGATTTAAAACCTATTCCTGTTGTGATGCTGAGAATCTTTCTATAGTATTGTAACCATGCATGTCTTTGTCAAGGGATGGGGAACCCAGTGCCTCCCCAGGCAATGCATTTCACCTGGGGGCAACTATGACTGTGTAAGCGTCCATCCTTCAATTATTGAGCCTGAGTCTATCTTCTGCTGCAATTGGAAAAGGCAACAAGTATATAATTGGCTATACACAAAAAAACCACGGAGTGTGTGTTGGGGGGCGCAGTTTATGGGGGGATGTCATATGATGGGATCAGCAAGGCCCAAGGGACTGTGTTTGCCCTCGTGATGGCATTCAGAGCTGACTAAACCCATGGAAGTAATTCATGCCAACCAAGTTTATAGGATACCAGTATGCAAATTTGATCATTTTAAGTGTGGAAACTTCTTTATACAAGACACACCTATATGCTATTTCAGGCGTGTGAGAAGTCAGCCCAAAATTCAGCAAGAAGTTGAGTGGCGCGATTTTGAGACCTCTTTCTCCTAGGCTCTTGGGGTGAGGGGCAAACTAACTCTCCACCGCATCGGAGTATGTGTGTCAGACGATAGAATAAGGTGGGTCCCCCAGTGCAGTTTCGCTTCCATGAAAGAAACCCACCACGCGAACTGCCCTTACCTTCCTTTTCCTGCTCTTCGTGCAGAGCACATTCTGTCCGTTGCAGGATACGAGCGTTTCATGCGTTCAGTGCCACGTGGAATAAACCGTGGTCGATGGGTTCTGCCCTTTCTTACTGTCAGTGGTGGAGTTAGGCGTTTGCTTCTGGTGAAAAATCACCCTGTAGCGTGTGTTAAAGTTTTAGATGTGCCAACCTGATTATATCATTCTCAGATCCACCCTGGTCATCTTGATAAACTCATACCTTCCTACATTCCCTTTGCCTCCCATATTCTAACTTTCCCTTGGGTCGGGCATGTTTGCACATGCACGATATCATTTATTGGAGGATTTTACCGGGGTAGCTGTCAAAGAGAGGGGCAGGGGCTATAGGTTGGTTACCTCCATCTTCATTCTGGTCCCCTTCTCCCTATTGACTTCAGCTCTTCTAGAGATATGTCCCAGCCTCCAGTGAAGATAGCGTTCTGGCCAACGAGTTATAAATGGAAACCCTTCAGCATTCCTTTTTCCTCTCCCCTGAATTCTGTGGCTTGATCTGGTACCATACACATTAAAAACTGAATCCATTAAAAACTCAAGGACTTGGACCCATGTTGTGACTTGAGGAGTTCCACACTCCTTCCTCCTAACTTTGGGATCCTCCTGTCCTCTTAGCTGTAAACCAGCTTCTTGAAGATCCGACCTTCTGTCTCAAAAGCTGCCAGAGTTGTCATCTTGTAGGACCTGACCCTACTCTCTGAGAGAGTAACTCGGCAGGTATGTCTACTGGTGGAAGAGGCAGGTGTGCAGAATCAGAGATCAGGAAATGTGATGGCTTGCCCAACTTGGCCAAAGTGAGTTGAATGACTCAATAGTATAATTCCAACGAGAATAGTTATACCAAAGAGGAGAATGCCTTTTACTCCTAAAGGGGTGTAACTTTTCAGGTAGCTTAAAAAGGCAGAGAGCTTTAGAGAGTAGTCTTTGGAACCAGATCAATTTAAGTTCGAATTTTGGCTCCAGCACTTTCTGGCCATGTTACCCTGGGCTCTCTCAGACCCAGTTTCCTCGTATGTTAAACACATATCATAGAAGAACCTACTTCATAAGACCGAAAGGGACTCAGTAAAACAATACATGTAGAGCACTTGATAAATGGGATAACTATTCTCAAGTGGAAGGTGATTAATGTTGAGGCCCAGTATCCTGCTAAAAGAACCAGAACAGTGTAGGGAACTAGATTTCGACACCAAAAATGATTTACACGTAAGCTAGAACAAGTGATCCTGGAATCCCCCGTATAGCCCCTCAATTCCAAAAGAGCAAAGAGTTGCCTCTGCCTTAGGAGAAGCTCTAAGGCAACCATGAATGGGACCTGTCTCCACTCTTGAAAAAGCCGAAGATGTCAGCCAGTCTCTCATAGCATCCATCTTTAGGAAGATGCATCACAGTAAGAAAAGAGATTTTGGAGTCAGAAAGACCAGGGTTTCTGGCTGTATGGACTTGGATATGTTATCTGACCTTCCTATGCCTTTATTTTCTCACTTGAGAAATGTGTGTGTAGTTCCAGCTGCTTTTTAAGAGGGCTTATTGCTCATAGAATCTGATGCTAGTTTTTTTTGTTTGCTTGTTTGCTTGTTTTGTTTTGTTTTGTTTTTAGTGAGTGAGTCTTCTGTTTTTAAGAAACTAGCCATGCCTTGTGTGATATCCAAGGACAGCCATGTTAACAGAAAGGGAGGGATCTGGCCCCAACTTCTTACCCTCACAGCCACAAACTTCTGGGTGGATTCTGGCTCATTCTGGGTGGGAAGAGGTGTGTCTGAGTCCTGGTTTCTATCCCATTTGCTCTTGGAGAAAATTCAGCTCTTATTTTTGGCATTTCTTGGGCAAGTGTACAGAAAGCTCGGAGGGTGGGGAAAAACCGAAGTTTGTTTAATCACTGGTTTCTGAGGCAATGCATCCAAACATTCCTGTTTCAGTACCAGTGTTCTCTCCAATTCTCCACTGCATGACGTTGTTTTTTTCTGTCTCTAGTTATCCTGAGACAGTTCTTGTTTCTTCTCAACAACATGGCAAGTGATTTAATAATTTATTCGTGTGTCGTAAAGGCTCCCAGAGATCAGTACCTAAAACCTTACGTTTTACAGATGAGACAAGTAAGTTATAGAGGCCTGGCTTGTCTTAAAATTCATAGTTCAGTTCATCGCTGAGGCAAGACTTGGTCTCTGAGAGTCCCACTGATGCCCTCCACGCCCAGGTGAAGAGACATCTGGTCTGGATATCATTACCATACGAAACCGGCTTCCAGTGACCAAAAACAAAGAACAACCTGCCGATTTGTGACTGGGACACAACTGGAGTTGCAACCTTGGCCAAATTAAAGTTCTTTGCCTGTTATCTCCATCTGGGCATTATTTTGGGTTAGAGTAAGAGTCATTAAGATTTTGTGGGTCATTTCCCTAACATTTATCCAGTGGAGGAACCCATGGAGGGTTTTAAAGGGAACTGGTCCAACTGATTATCCTGGCTGTAGTGGAAAATGCATTAGAATAGACCAGGGCAGAAGGCACGAGAAGAGGCACTGCAGTGATCCAGGTAAGAGATGCCGACTGGGACAAAGGCAGTTACCTGGGCGTGGAGAGCAGCAGGGAGACCCGAATGGGAACAGGGAGAGAAGCGTAATGTGGGCTGCTGGGTTCCTTTAGGGCTAATCCCACTGAACTTTCCACAGACTCCCTTTTGTGCCTTGAATTAAAATCTCGGCATAATCTTTCATCTCCCATCCAGTGTATCCCAGTGCCCATCTATTCTATTACTAGGCACGTCAGTCGTACTTCCACAAAGCTAATAGTTTCCTGTTGTGTATCTATTGTGTCAGGCGCTGTGTGAGAAGATGGAGTCAAATAAATAAAACTTCACGGTGGATTAGAATTGAAGGATAAGGCAGAATTTGATGATATAAACAATAAATAAAGACTCTTTGGATCACAGAACATCGGATAAGAAAGCCAGGTCTGGTAAATGGGCCTTGAGTTTGTTTTTAGTCATGTTTAGATGGTCCAGGGAAGATCTCACGTAAGCAGTGATAGAGTCTGAATCAAACCGTGTACTCTCGGCATGACCGTGAATAGACCGCTGATCATGTTTCTGAAACGCAGTGTCTCCATCTGTAAAATAGGTTGAATGTGTGTATCAATCGTACCTCTAAAGACCGACGTTGGACTTAAACAATCTCTGTAAGAGCACTTAGTACATACAGTCATTGAATAGGGAAACACAGTGTTAGTCTGCCAGGGGCAGTTTCTTCTGAGGCCTCTGTCTTTGGCTTGCAGATGGTTGCCTTCTTGTGTCTGCAGGAGGTCTTTCCCCTGTGCACAGGCCTCGGTATCCCTTTTTGTGCCCACATTTCCTCTTCTTATAAGGACATCAGTCAGATTGGATTAGGGCCCAATCTGAGGGGCTCATTTTAACTTAATCGTCTCTTTAAATGTCTTATCTCCAAAGACAGTCACATTTGGAGGTACTGGGGGTTAGGGCTTCACGTATGAATTTTGATGGGCCTCAGTTCAGCCCAAAGCAGTCATTGTTTCATTATTTCTCATTTTACTGAGTCACTGGAATAAGAATTTGGCCTCATTTTCATCTGTCTTCTAAACCTTTAATCACATCACAAAATTTGTGCTTCTCTGACTTGAGAAGTTTAGGGAACACAAGGCCACGTGGTCAGGGTGATGTGGCACTGAAGTCAAACTTAAAGGGAATTTTCAGTGGGAAAGTCAACCATATACTGTGTGTCTTTTCTTCATGCATTTCTACCTTCTTTGCATTAAGCAATAAGGCTCAACGATTTTGTCATCAGTAGAACTTGCTATGCCCACCGTCTATGATCTCGTCTTCTGGTAACAAAGATTTTTTTTTTCCATTTGGACCTCTCTTTTCCCTCATTCTTGGTCTTTGTGATTTCTGTGGGAGTGACCTCACGGCAGGATCCAGGAACAGGGATGTGAGCCAGGCATGGCCTCGCGTGAGAACATCTACCTAGATTCAGTATTTTATTCAGAGTTTCTCCATGTAACTCAAAACTTTGCTGAAGCCATTAGAAAAGAGAAATGATCATTTACAGATTCTAGGCACCTAAGGAATAGCTAATTTGTGTGGCATCTTGGCTACTTTATTAACAGAGTCCAGCTGGAAATGGAGCAGACGAAAAGAAAATGAGAACCGAGAGATGAGTGAGAAACATTATATGAGTGGCTACATCAAACCATATCTAACATGTATATGACTTATATAACACTTATATAACACCTTGACTTCCTGGGTATGTGAATAAATAAATCCTTTCTTTTTTAAATTTGAAACTCGTTTGAGTTACGTGGCTTTCCCCTGCAGTAGAAAGACACCTAACTATAGAAATTGGGCTGTAATATAAATTTATTTGACCCAAAGGCTCAAGTTTTTTCATATAAATTTCAGGTGAAAACAGACGCTTCTGCCTCTGGATGAGGTTTGGTTTAGGTTAGTTACCCCATAGACAAACCATGATGTAAATATCCAGTTTTAGTCTGAGCTGGACGTGTGTTCATCTTCTTAAAAGGATCACACTTCTACTCTGTTCTTATGCCTGAAAACTTTCCCTCCATTATATTGTCCAGCTTTTATAGTTGTTTATGCCAGGAAGATGAACCCAGTATCTTTTACACTATCATGGGAAGAAAAAGACTGTCCGTTAAAAAATAGTGACAGTAAGAGTTTGGCCAACTTTTCCGAAATGTCATTAGTGAAGATCATAGTGAATGTTGCATTCCTATTGTCAGAAGAGGCCTAAAGAAAGGACTTAAGAAGGACTTGGAGCTTGCAGACATATACGGCCAAGTCTATAGAACGTAAATACATTGCAACAGGTACACAAGAAGTTTCTGGTGATGTCTCAGACTCACCCTCTGATCTTGGGTAAATCACTCCTCTCATCTAAATTTCAGCTGCAAGTGGATATTGTAGGAGGTATTCTAAAACAATAATACTGATACTATACTAATATTAACCCTAATACCAATTTTAATTCTAATGCTAGTAGGAACACCAGTGGCTTTCATTTACTGAATTCTTACAGTGATCCGGGCACATGCTTAACTTTACATACACGATCTCTGTTAATTCTCATAAAAATCCTCTGAGGAATTATTATATCTCTTTTTATAAGTGAGGAAAATGAAGGACAGGTTTGCCTAGGTCACACAATTTATAGTTGGAGGAGCTACAATTTGAACGCAGATCTGTTAGATTTCAAAACCTGTGCTCTTTATTTCCATATACTTTTTCTTCAGTAATTATTACATGGCCTCGTGGGGAATCACATCAGTCCATATAGAAGCATGCACCCTTCCTGGGAGGAGCACATTCCCCTCCTTTGCTGTTAACCCCTTCCTTCCCAGCTGTGCAGGCTGTAGTAAAAGAAGCTCACAAACTAAAGTTGTACACATCCTTCTTGCTAATGAATCAGACCTTCAAATGATGGCTTTTGGTCCATTATTACTTTCTCTAATAATGTCTAATTTATACACTTCTCACAGGTCCTGCAGGTTAATTTACCAGGGGGAAAAAGAGTGAATAAAAACCTATTAGTCTTTTTTTTTCCCTGCCTCAGAAATTATAGACTTAGATGTTTCTATGAGGCAACATTAATAATGCATTTATCATTTCAAGCCCTTAACCTCTGAAGTTCTTCAAACAGAATTAAAAGAATCCTGAACTGCTAAATAATTGCATTATGTGGCTGAATGGAGAGAGCGAACACCTCTAAAACGACACCAGTCTGTTTATTTTCTTCCTCACAACCTCGCCCCTCTGAGTGGGTGGACGCTGCCACATACAGCATCTTCGGAACTTCTCCCCAACTAGGCCTGGGTGTGTCTTCCCCCCGGCCATCTCTGCACCACCAGCCCGTTTCTCCCCACTAGCAGAGTCCGTGCAAAGGTGGAGCAGGCCTGGGCACTGGAACAGCTTCTCTTTGTAAACACGTCAGTCTGGTTTTTGTTTCGTTGGGCTTTGTTTTGTTTCAGTGGTTGAGGACCCTGGGGTCCTGTCCCACCCACTGCTTACACCAATGCGGATGAAGGCTGAGAAGGCCGTGTGAGACTGGTAGCCGCCTTCAAAGGGAGTTTGGGATTAGCCTTGCGGCCCCAATGTGTGTATTATATCTGGGCAGGGTCGGAGGGCATCTCAGCACTCGCCCATGGGCGTTCTTTCACAAACAACTGCTTTGTGTTTTCCTTCTTGGGTCTTGGTGACAACTTCTAATCTGAACCTTATCTCTCCCTGAATAAAGGCTGCTTGGTGTACACTCCACTACCTAAGTAGCTACCAAACCCTGGCAAGGGGGCCATCCATTTCACTCATTTTATATTCTGGCTGATTGTAGGGCACTCTTATTTTATTCATTCAAAAGTCGAATAAATCGAATGGATGAATGTATGAATAAATGCCACCCTACCCAGATTGCCTACCCAGTGACGGCTGCTGTATTACCTTAGCTTATTAACATAAGCACGACTCTCCCTGGGGTTCCCCCACACAGAGAACAGGGGCATTATTATTTCATTGTATCCTCTGATCACCTTTTCAGAAGGTGGCCCTACCACTGACCCCGTTCTGCCCATCTGGCCTCTCCCCCAGCTACCCACCTATCTGGTGGATGAGCCAACAGCTGTTATAATAAATTCCGATGAATCCCTTCATGATACTGAAATGTTTGGGTGGACATTGCTGGTATGTTTGATTAGCAGAGTAAAAGATTCGTTAATAGCTGAAATACATTTTTCATTAACAAAGGATCTACAAATTTATGCCCTTTTGTATTTCGCATAAATTAACCCCTCAGTCCATAACGACCCACCTAGACGTACACCCCAATCTCCTTTTTCTTCCCCTGATTCCCCCCCATCACTGCTACTCTGCTGTCGTAGCTCTGGGTCTTATTCTGTGCCCCTGTCCACCCCCCGGGCCCTGCTGACCAAGCCGAGGTTCCCGCCTGTTCCAATCCTGATTCTTAAACAAGAGGATGAGAAGTTCCCAAATGCAAGTTGTCCAGTTCCCAGAGGTCTTACAAGCTGAAAGTTAACTTGGTTTTCATTGAGCTGCACCTAGTCCTGGCATCATGTCAATCTATTTCACTGCAGAGTAACAAAGGTGGTATATTTCCCAAGGCATTTTCCAACAGTTCGCATCCTGCTTGGGATGGTAGCCATGCTTAAGGGCTTCCCTCTTTCAGAAACTTCAGGCTGGAGTAACTACAAGACAAATTCACCTTTCCCTTTTTCGTGGGAAATGGCTTCTTTGTTTTTATCCCAACAAAGCCTCTGTCACTTGATTCTTGCTCACCAAGGACTGTCTCCACACAAAGCTTGGGAGAGGGGACCAAAGACATGGCTGAGGGCTATGGGTTATCCTATTTTTCCTCCTTGGATTCTTGACCATGAACTTTATGAAATTTACTTTGCAAATTGTTCAAGGTTCATAATGCTTTCTGTACTTTTTCCCCTCCCCTTATCCTAGGATGGATAAAGTAGGTATTTGGACAGATGGGAAGGATGCAGGGTGATTCTTAAGAGTTTAGGAAATGGATACCAGGGCCAACTAAAGTTAGACAATTCATCTCTGTCCCATAAGAATTGTGTAATTTCAGAACACCAGGATTTCTCCTTTTTTCTGTGATTTCTTTTCCTTTTTCCCTCATAGGCAATTCCTGTCTTGGGTCAGGAGTGGAGTCTAGTGTTATATGTTCATCTCCTTTCCTCTGTGGTAGACTCAGATGCAAACACACAGCACACACAGAGAACTTCTCCTCTATTTCAGCATCTGGGAAAGTGTCTTAAGACCACAGCGCTGAGGTTTATCTCACCCTCACTAACCCTGATTCTTAAATAAGGGGATGCAAAGTTCTACAATGCATGGTGTTCAGTTCCCGGAGGACTTACAATCTGAAAACAAACTTGGCTTTCACTGAGCTTCACCTTCCTGGTGCCGTGTCATTCTGGTGAAAAAGAGTGAAGGAAGGACGTTTCCTTATAATTCTCTAACAGTTTCCCTCAGGTTCACGATGCTATTCCTTCACTATTCCAGTTCTCCCTTGCGAAAACTCTCGGAAATATCTTCATTTGACGCATAAAGACACTAAGGCTCTTAATTAAATTTATTGACTAGTCCATGCATACGTGGCTAATAAGTAACAAATTAGGGATTTAGCATCTAGGATTATTATATGGCCCCAAAGTGGGCATGTTTCACTGAACTTCCTTGGAAAATAGTGTCTTAGTTTTCACATTGTGCCATTTCTGTGCTCTATATTAATTTTATGTCCTCATTATACTACATGAAGAAAATGTAGGAAAAATGGGGAGGAAAGGGAGAGAGAGAGAGAGAGAGAGAGAGAGAACAAGAACACAGAGCTTCCATAGTCTTATCTTCCAAACCAAAGCACGTTATTATTCCTAGGATAAATTAGAGCTGCATGATCGGTGCTAAATGAAACCACTTCCATTAGAAACCCAAGGGCAGTGATTACAGGTGATTGGAGAGCATTTTCATTGGCTGCTGTGTTTGGATTGCTCTTCTGCCTTAATCATAAAAGATCTGACCATTGAGTGGTGAAATTCTACTCCTAATATGAGCCGAGTGCCTCTCATATTGGCATACCTTGTGAGGCGAATTAGCTATCTAATAGCTAACATGATGACATGAAGAGAAGTCAAATGCAGCATTGATTTCCCAGGAGGCTTCAAAGTAGATCAAGTAACACTAAAATAAAATTGGCCAACTAGAAAATGGTTCTCATCAGAATATTTTTTCTCCCCTCTAAATAAACAGCTGGTCCCGTTCAAGAACCTCGCAGGCTGTGGAAGACACTGCTTAGTGTGGTTTCACAAAGTGCTTGTTACCATTTTTTATACTTGTGTGTAATGTGAGACCGGTCATTTGAATCCTAAAAACTGGTTCGAGTTTGAGAATTCTCCCTAATCTGTCTCTCGCCCTCTCCCTTTGAGAAACACAAAAATAACAATGATAAAACTGGGTCCCAGCTTCCTGCAAAAATGTACTGCCCGGATAATGTTTAAGTAACTTAGCCCAGAGCTTTCAACTCTGTTTTGGCTCTGCTACTTGAATTGCCACCTGGTTTAGGGATTTCCAGTCATAAAGATATAGAAAGAAGAGCAATTGTAACAATTATTCAGAATACATACTCCCCTATTGTCTATGAGATAACTTTTTCAAAACATATGTTCACACAAAGAATACAGCATTTGGAGTCAAACCTGAGCTTTAATCCTAGTTCTGTGTCTTTGGGGAAGTCAGTTCCCTGTTTCAAGTATGTGTTCTCAACCACATAATGGAGTCACAAATTTTTAGTTTTCTTATAAATATATTAAGATTTTAAAGCCAACATTTATTGTATTCGCTCTGTGCCAGGCACCATGCTAAGAACTTTATTCATATTTTCTTCTTTAATCTTCATAAAAACCTCTTTCCCAGTATCTTTATCCTTGCTTTTTTTTTCTGTTGTTGTTTGTTTATTTGGTCGTTGTTGTTTTATCTTGTTTTGTTTTTGCAGGTGTGAAACTGAGACTTAGAGATGTTCATTTTATTACCTAAGGTTCTTACATGGCAGAGCCAGGATTCAAACTTTCCTGTTCTTGCTCTGGGATTCTGACTTTAAACTATTTTGCAATTCGTTCACTATCATTATTTTACAATTGAGCAGAGGGGGGAATGTTGAGAGAAATTAGGAGTCTTGTAAGAGATTACCCAGCTAGTAAGTGAGAGAGACATGAATTCTGGGGAGGCTGAGGCCAACTAAGGGGAGTTTCTCCTGGGGATCCCTAGAACTAAGTTCTCTTTCTCACTCAAAATAATTGCACACCGTCATGACAGACAGGAGTCCAGTGTCATTAACCAAATGCTGAGCTTTTCAATTTGGGAAAGAAGGATCTGCAGCTCTGAGTTTTCGAAGATGGTCGGAACATCTGGTCTAAATACTTGTTGACATCACAAGAGATAAAACCTGAAACACTACGGAAAGTATTCCCTTTGCAAAACGAATGCTAGAGGGAGAAATCACAGAGTCATCCTGCCCAAGTTCTCCGCAATTCTCTCAAGATCGTGCATGCTAATTGCTTGTAGCCGCAGGTTAATACTGCTAGTTCCTGTGCGGCAACTAAGCACCACATGGCAGGCCCTTCGGTCACAGAATTGCAGACATTAGGCGTTGGAGGTGCCTGCCGGATCATTCTGCCCATTCTCCACCCATGTAGCCTGTTCCTGAAGAGCAGTCGGCATGTCTTTCGCCTGGTTGAGTTTGAAGTGACTGAGTGATGGGCTTTCTCCAGGGAAGTCATTATAACATTGTAGATTTAACTGTGGGGGCCATGTTTTATTTGGTTCAAACTATCATGTTATTTGCTCAGTTACACTCATTAATTCTGTTTCCCCTCTGGCATACTTGGTCTCTAATTATACATTTTAAGCTCGGGGCTTAGTGTCCCAAGTCCACCATTGATTTTCAGGGTGACTGTAGGAAGCTGATTTCCTCCCTCTGGTCCTCCTTTTCCCTTTTGGCCAAACAGAAGGACTGTAAAGAATGCTCTCGAAGGCCTGCGCTTCTTTCTTTCTTTTCTTTTCCTTGCTGTTGTTCTTCTTTCTTTCTCTTATTTCCACCCGTTTGTGCATGTGCTGTCTCTGCCCTTCCCTCCTACCTTCCCCAATAACTATCTTGAAATTGTCTTTTTTTTTTTTTTTTATGCTGGGACCCCATGGTGTACTGAAGCTAGCTCTTACAAGCTTGGAAGAGCCCATTGTACTCATTTCTTACCAACTGTGATCAGCGATACCTGTCCTTGGCAGCTTGACATCAGCCATCATGGGAGTCTTTCCACTGCGGAATTCAGCAGAGGTGATAAATCCCCCCCTCCCCAAGGAGGGCCAGCTGTCAATCATTCACTAGCACGCCCCTGCTGTGACCACTTTCTGAATAGGCATTGGCGTAAATAGCCGTCTCTCTGTTAAAATCACCATGAGCAAAGATTTTTAAAAAGAAAAGCAAGATCAGATCATTCATCTTTGAAAGAGCTCACCCATGTTCAATACTTAGAATTAAGCTCATACTCACGGGAGGGGTGTGTGTGCACATCAGGCGTGGGTTTGGCCCATCTCAGGTTTTCCGCTTCTTCCATGTACCAGGAATGTGTATTCTTAAGCAACACTCACTACAGCGTTGATGGTAGGTTTTGCCCCCATTTTATGCATTAGGAAACTTAGGTTCAGCAAGATTAACTACCTTACCCAAACTTACAGAAATGGTCAGCGGTAGAGGCTCACTGCATAGTAGCCAATCCGAAAGGTCTGTTAGGATATCTTTGACCCATCAGCAAATGTGGAAGGTGTAAAATGAAACCAAGGTGCTGGAGTTCACGCAAAATCATCCCAGGACCCTTGAGATGGAAACAACTCAAGACATTGTTGATACAGATTCAGAGAGGATTTCGTCTGAGTCCCTTTGGGATTTTAGAGACAATCACCTTACAGATGAACGTAGCCATTAGGAAAGGAAATTAACTAGTGCGCCTCACCGTTGAAGCACTCAAGTCCATATATCTAGAACGGTCAGTTGATTTTAATATGTTACACTCAAGTTTTCTTAATTATTTGTCTCTCCTTTTAAAAATAATGTTAATTTAGAGTGAGGATCTTACTCAAAGTCCTCTGTAGACTTTCCTGTAATTTCTCCAGCTACCCTGAGGCTCAGGGTCACTGTGACTTGGTAAAGCATGAATTCAAACCCCACTGTGGCTGACTCCGAATCAGATGGTTCCCCTGCCCCCAGCCTGTTCCGGAGTGATGGGAGAGAAATGAATGCATTTTGGATGCACTTGAGCAGTATCTGTGTCCAAGACATTCTCATCTGCAACAACCCCCTCCATGCCGGTATTTTTCAGCACATCTCAGAATAGGACATTAATTTGCTTCCTCCTTTTAGCGTATCGATGCTCTCCCCACTGCTAATGGAGAACAGAGGTGCTGGCCACAGTGGGAGAACTCCAGGCAGAACGTGGATGGACTCTTCAAAGGCCTGGCGGAGGGGGGCCTCCGGAACCCAGCTGCCGCACAGATGGGGCTCATTATCCACACCACTCTCCCACATTGAAGGGAGGCCAGCAGAGAGCCACAGAAAATTAGAGGCTTGTGCTGGAGAGGCCAGATGTCGAGACAACAGGGACATCCTGTCTCCATTGGCCGGGCTAGTGGCTTTGAGTGCTCTTTGCTGTGGTGGACAATGTGGGCTTATGAAGATCATGTTAAGAAGTTCTGTTTAGTAAAAAGTCAGGGAAGTGGTTGTGGAATGAAGTGATAGCATCATTTCCTTGTGCCTCACCTGTGCAGGGATGGAAGGATAAAAGAAACGAAGGGATCCAGCCTTGGTTGAAGTTTTAATGTGTATACATTGTGCTTTGACACATATTACCTTATTGATTCCTAGGGAAAATATTTTGACTTAATCACTGTTTTCAGCATTTTATAAGCAGTAGCAGAAGCAGCAGCAGCAACAACAACAATAATACCCTTTAGTTCAAAGAGGTGAAGTAATTTGGCCAAGGACACATGCTTACAAGTGGCAACAGTAGGGCTTCAGCTTTTGTCATCTTGACTCTGAACTTTTTCCTCCCTTTACATCAGTGCTTCTCAGTGTGGCCCTTGGACCAGCTATATCGGCATCCCCTAAGCATTTGTTAGAAATGCAGATCCCCAGGCCTCACCTCCGACTTACTAAATACCCAGAGATCTGAGATGTAACGAGTCCCCCAGGCGATGTGGATGCGCACTCAAGTTCGAGAACCAGGCCCTACACCGTGCTGCTGTCTTTTGAAGCAGCCCTGATACTAGTCTCAGATACTAGATCTAGAGATTTTGTTCTCTTCCAGCCCCTTCCCATTAGAGTTTTCAGAAACAGAGAAACAGCCCTTCAGGAGTCTTCTGGCCCAGGCAGCGTGAGACCTGTCTGTCCTCAGCAAAAACAAATCCCAGTAAATTCATTTTTCGCATGGCCCAGCCCGACTTCCTCTGGTGCGGCGGCAGAGAGGCACGGGAGTGGAACATGGTTGCTTTGAGACAACCAAAATCCGTCTTGACATCCTCAACTCCTTACCCACTGGCTTCTCAGGAGGCACCACGGACGGCCCCCTAGGGCTCGGATCTCAAAGAGTCACCCCTCCAATAATCCGTCATCATCCAAATGTGTGCTTCCATCCTGGGCCATAGTCTAAGAGCAGTTCCTCATGGACCACTGCTCGGGGCTGCTCCACCACTGTGATGGGCCCAGCTGAAGGCAAGAAGTTCTGGTCAGATTGGTAACTTAATTACTTAATAGTTGTTTTAGAAATTCATTGCAATGCCAACTCTAGAACATGGAAGCTGGTGATTTTCATAACCAAACATGACCAATTTGACATTAAAAAAGGTTAAATCTCTTCCTGAGTGTTGCCAAAAAAAGGGGGCCATCAAATTAAGAAACTGGATATTTGAGTTGAAAACAGCTCGAGCCGTTCCAGGATACTAGCTGGTTTCCAAGCAATAGCCAACACCAATTCTTATGAGAAAATGAAAGTTACAGAATCTTCTTATAGGCTGAGATGTAGGGAGATGGTTTAAGAGAGAGATGCCATAAGGACAATGAGCCCTTGTGGGTGCGATCACAAGAAATGAAGTTACTGTCACATCACAGGCACAGGCTTCCCAGGGAGGTTGTTAAAATAAAGGCTTTGTACTGTTTTCACAAGTTGTTATTCAGCTTGGGTTGGTTTCTACTGATACAACCCATTGGAATCACAAGATGTGGGGGTTGGGTTGGTCGAACTATCCTTTCCATATCCTGTGCAAAGTGGGTAGAAAAATAAATAAAAGCGATAAGCCCGGTCAACTCTCAGGTTGCCTATTGTGTTCATTCTGAATTCTGTGTTTTAAAAAGATGTTGATAAACTAGATGAAATCCAGAGGTGGAAATTATATCTCATGAAAGACAATGGAGGCGAGCCTTGGAGATGTTTTGACTGGGCGATAAATAGCTTAAGAAAGATGGGGCGCAAAATCCCCTTCAATCTTCCGGTACCGCTGTCACTAAAAAATTGCGATTTTGACCAAGCTTGAGAACTTGAAAACAGATCTTCGTGGTTTCCACATGAGGCATATTTCTGTATTTTACATACTCCCTTTTAGTACTCCAGTACATGTGGGTTGCATAGTTGCATAGTTGCAACCCACACGTACTTCCTCCCTATGGCCCCCAAACTCAATCAGAGAACCAGTGGTGGAATCGCAGGGAGGCCATGTGCAGCTCATTACTAGTAAGAGGTTCCACGTGTGTAGCACATTGCAATTAAGAGGAACCTTGCCATCAAAGCCATCCAACAATGGAGTCAGACACCATGCTGGGGAAGAGCCCCTTTCCCCTGGGGCTATCCAAGCGTGAACTGGTAGGGAGTCTGTCGGCAAGGCGGCCAGGGGGCTTTCAATCGCATAGATGGGACCAGCAGTTGGTCTCACTCCCTTCCTGTTTCAGTGCGCTTGGGTCTGCGATTCCAGTGTCACCGTTGTACTTCCTTTCTTGGAAACAGATTTTGAATCACCATTTCAGGAACTAACTGGCAAGAATGGAACTAACATTTTTCCATACCTGCTACATGTTAGATCTATGCTTTTGGCCCCTTTACATCAGCTCGCATCGGTACAAACTTTGTTAAGTATGCGTCAGTTATTTTTGTATTGCAGATGGGAAGTCTTAGGACACATTTGCCCCTAAAAAAGTATAAATAGGACCAAACTGTTCCAAAATATAAAAGAATCAAAGCTAACAAAACAAAAAAAACAAACCGAAAAAAAACAAAACAAAACTACAGAAGTCCTTAGTATGGTTGGAAGCCAGTGTGCCTTCAAGAGACCTCAGGATGAAGAGTTTCTAGGACCTTATGCTTCCATCCCACATTAATAGGATCTAGCCATCAACTCTTAGGATGCCTCCTTACTGCAAGGTTTTGTCTTTTTGGGGGTTTTTTGTTGTTGTTGTTAAAGATTTTATTTATTTTTTAGACAGAGGGGAAGGGAGGGAGAGAAACATCAGTGTGTGGTTGCCTCTCATGTGCCCCCTACTGGGGACCTGGCCTTGCAACCCAGCATGTGCCCTGATTGGGGAATCAAACCGGTGACCCTTTGGTTCGCAGGCTGACTCTCAAATCACTGAGCTATACCAGCCAGGGCATCCTTACTGCAAGTTCTGCAAGAGAAGCTGATTGGTTTAGTTCACCCAGTTGAACGGGTTGCCTTGGGTCAAGTCCAAAGAGCTATGTATGATGAGTGGCGTGCAAAGTGGTTCCTCTCAGGTCTGCAGCGTTTTGCAGATCTGCAGGTTGTACGTGTTGGTGGGGCAGTGCTGGAGTTTTCTTAGAAAGATGTGAGTTGGGTGCAATGGTTGGCATCCCTAGGAGAGGGTGACATTCCTTGAGAGCTCACAGCTACAGATCTCAGAGCCGATAAAACAAGGTCTGTCTGTATGGAGTCACGGATCTTCCTATCACCCCTGGAACAATAGGATAACACTGACTCCCAGAAAAGCTAATCCCTTGTCCAAGAATACAGGGTCAGCATGGAGAAGACAAGAGTGTCATTCTCCATACATAACTCAGCCCAACATTGGAAAATATTGGAGACAGGCCCATCAGGCATTCATTTCTGTTAGAATTAACAAAACCAGTATGGACTGATGTGGGTTCAAGTTCAGAATTTGCCTCTTGCCAACCATGGGATCTTGGGCAAATTTATTAATTGGTGAATAAAGTATTGGTTCCGAAATCTCAATCCTTGGATTCTAGGAACCTCACTGTATCAATCTATAAATGAGGAGGCTGAATTGCATCTTCCCTCTGTGCCCTTCCCCATGCGAAATGCTGATAATGGTCTAGAGCAGGGATCGGCAAACTACGTCCCAGGGGCCAAATCCGTGTATTTTGGTAAATAAAGATTTAGGAGAACACAGGCACATTCATTCGTCTACGTATTGTTCATGACTGTTCACGCTCTACAAGAGCAGAGTTGAGTAGCTGCAACAGAGACCGTATAATCTGCAAATCATAAAATATTTATTATCTGACCCTTTACAGAACAAGTTTGACAACCCCTGACCCAGAGGAAAGTAATCTTTATTTCTGCCTCTGCCACCCATGCCCATTTGCCCAGTCCTCCCCTTCCTGTGAGATTCTTCTTCTTTGGTTCCTTTTATGAGATCTTCAAGACTAGTTATGAGTGCATTTTCCTTGGGATCAAATCCTGGTTCTGCCACTCACTAATAGGGTGAGTTTGGGCATATTTCATAAATTATCCCAATTTCGGTTTTCTTCTCCGGAAAATGAGATGGGATAAAACGGTGTCTCAGTGCGCCCCTGAGACTTGAAGGGGATGCTCCTTAGAAACTGCCTAGGAAATGCCCAGTGGATGATAGCTGCTGTTACAATGACTGTTATTTTTGTCATCCATCCCTCTGGGCAAATAAATGTCCATCTCCATGTTTCTTCATTTAGGAGTTTGGCACTTAATAACTGGCAGCTCATGGTATTATAATTGATCTGGTGCACAGCAACTAAATTATAGGACAGGAAGGTGTCTGAGAAGTGAGAAGGCTGGCAGAATTATACTTGAAGCCGACCCCTCTTTCCACAGTGACAACCCGCCATGTGTCATACCCTTCTTGGGACAGGGGCTAGAAGTGCCGAGGAAGATGCCACTGCCACCCATTCTTTTCTCATGACAATGAGACCCAGACAGCACACAGAAGCCCAGACTCCTGAGACAGCCCAGCCGGGCAGGGAATCAGGTGGCCTGGCCGTCCCCTTACGTTAATCAGAAGCAGGCATGCTGTGCTGAACAGGCTGCCCAGGAGAGAGCACAGATGCCTGGGCCTGTGGGTTAGACGGCGGTGCTCCCCCAAAATTACACGTCCCCTCCCCTTCCTTTCCCCCGTCACAGGAAGCCTCAGGTTAGAGGCCTGTAAGCCGATAATGCATCCAGACCCAGCATCTCACCCTTTTTCCATCATGGGGGTCTAAGTTTCATTACATATCTCAGGAGGGGTCTTCATTCTTTGTCAGTGAACATCTGGCCCAAGAGACTGCCTAATTAAAACCACAGGCTAATTATGTCACCTACTCTTTCCACTTATTGTTTATGATCTCCATGCGCTCTCCACCCTGCCCCCAGTACCCATGGATCCTTCAGGACGGGCTAGTCGCTCTTGGTTTTCTTTTTCCTAACGAATCCTATGTCCCAGCTGTGTTTCTCAGTGGAGTTGGAGGTCTGGGACCCTGATTACTAGCAGGGTTTCCAATTGCCTATTCTCCCCACCGGCTTTTCTGAAAGGACCCATTGAGAAAGAGGTCATGATTAAAGCCCTTGGAACAGGCAGAGTGTAATTGAAGCAGTGCCTGGCGCCTCTCGGCTTAGCCTCCCTCCCCAGAAGCCACAGCCAAGCACAGCAGGCTACAGACCTTCCCTCCGTCTCTGGGAGCAGAATGGGAAGCGGGAAGGGGGGCCGGGGGACATCGGAAGTCTAGGGAAGGCAAAAGTGCGGGATGCTGAGAGGAAACATCCCTGACATGTGATGAAGATGTTTCGGAAAAACCATGCAGAAGGAAGCATGTCAGACTTGTCACAGAAGGAGTGGAAATGTGTTTATATTATGTCCATGATAGGTTCGTACATGCAACCCATTAAACGTTTGTTAGGAAGGCCTCTCAGAAGGGTGCTCTTGTGTGGTAGAGAAAAGCGGGCTTACGATATCAGACCAGTGTTTAAAACCAGATTAATACTCCCTAGTTGTATACTGTTGGAGCAGTTACTTCATTTTGAGCTCTGTTTCCCTGGAAAGCTCTTTCTTTCCAGGGAGTGGTGAGAAGTCAAGAAGTTGATGTGCACAGCGTCTAATAGAGAGGCTGCACATAAAAGGTGCTTACTTGTTGTAAATGTCTATCTTTCCTGCCAAGCACCGGGAGAAGAGGACTGGAGAGCCGGGAGGCAGGGAGAGCCAGGAACCCTGGGTGTGCCTGGAATGACCACGATCAACACTGTCCTCGCAGCAGCCAACGCTTCGCAGTTTTACTCTGTCCAACACATACACACAGAGACACCTGGATGAAGGGGCCACATATACACAGAAACACATGGGCACATGGGTGCCCAAGCAATCATAAACCATATAAATAAGCTAAGCACTATAATTTTCTTCCCTTGAGGGAACAATTGCTAAGATGTGGTTCTTATTAAGAAGGGAATCAGGTCTTTCTGGAAAGCACTTCAAGACAGTTAACACATTATTACCTTTGGACTCTGATAAGTGAACTATACATATAGAAGGATGCTCGTTGATGCATTATTTATAGTCCCAAAGTAATGAAAGCCAGAGGTGAATAATCCAACAGGTACCCACAGCTTATTGGCGTGAATAAATTATGGTGTACATGTCTGTACTGCCTGTCAATATTGCGCAGACTACGAAATCATCTGTAGTTACGGTGACCAAGAGTTTTTGATGCTAACATGTTCATGATGTTACAGTTTTGGGTTTTTTTGGGGGGGGAAGCAAGATGTAAAATTATACCCATGAACAAATAAATAAATATCTATTACGTAAAAAATTATGCAAAAAGAAAAATATAAGACTGGAAAGAATTGTGTCACTATGTTAATAGTTAAACCTCTGGGTTATTTCTTTTCTTTTTTTAAAGATTTTTATTTATTTATTTATTTTTAGACAGAGGGGAAGGGAGGGAGAAAGAGAGGGAGAGAAACATCAATGTGTGGTTGCCTCTGGAACGCCTCCTACTGGGAACCTGGGCCGCAACCCAGGCATGTGCCCTGACTGGGAATCAAACCAGCAACTCTGTGGTTCTCAGGCCGGCGCTCAATCCACTGAGCCACACTAGCCAGGGCTGGGTTATTTCCTAATATCCTTTGCATTTTGGCATTCCAGGGGAGTGTAGCTCATGGACTTAGACTTGGGGTTGAATCTGGGTTCTGACACTCACAACAAGGCTTGGTTGGGATCTTGGGTAAGGATCTCACTCCCCTAACTCTGATTTTCTTCTGGTGTAAAATAAGAATAGTGATAATATCTCCAACATAAGGAAGCTGTTAGGGTTAAAACAAAATGCACATAATAACTTGTTTTCTACAAAATATAGTATCATAGTTTATTATGCCTTGCGATTAAAAAAAAAGAAAAAGTGGGAAGAGGGGAGCAAAAGCCCAGAAGATGCAAGGAGATTCTGGCTTAACTGACAGAGAGTGAGGTTGGATCCAGACCTGGCTGGTGCCGACTGGGGCGCCTGGCAGCCACGGACCGCCCCCATCTCTCTTCGCAAACACGCAGAGAGCCTTCCTGGAGTGAAACTTCACACTGACCATCTGTGTCCCTTCAACACCCACATTCGTCCTTTCTTCCCCACCGGGTTCCGTGTTCAGTTTTTCCTTCTCTTTGATGTAGATAACAATCTGGCTAGAGTGAGCAGCCAAATGTTTTAATGTGTGAGGTTCAGACAACAGGCTGCTGTCAGTATTACAGAAAACTCCCAGCCGGGCTGAGGAGGAGATCAGAGTGAGGTCAGGGACACCTGGATGCAGGGGCCTGGGTTCTGCCTTGTGCCAAGCAAACAGCTAGGCAGGGCCCTGGCTGGGAAATTTACATTGGAAATAGGCACTGCGTCTGGCTTCACTTAAGCCCCAGAGCGCGCGCTCGCTCTCTCTCTCTCTCTCTCTCACACACACACACACACACATACACCCCCCCATACACACACAAACAGTGTATATAACTATTACACCACACATAGTATTAAACAACACGATATGTGGTGTAATAGATACCCAAATGCATAACCTTAGTAAATATGGAATTTGGAAGCCCTCGCTGAACCAAGAGTTCCAGGTTGTAGGGCAGCAGCAAAGGCAATGCCGTTGGGTGGGACAGGACTCGCTGAGGAATCCCAGTGGCCTCCCCAGCTTCCAGAGAAGTGTGCGAACTCAGGGCCCTGACTCGGCAATCTCTGTGAATACTCAGAGGTGTGTATTCACACACCTGTAGGGGTGTGTGTGCTGAGAGAGAGGACTTTGAGCTTAATAACGGTGGCGGTGTAGTAGCTATTTTTGCTGCTCTCACTAAAATTGCTCCCTCCCCCCCCAACAACAAGTAATATACATTTCTCCAGTGCCTTTTTAATGCCTGACATGCATTATGTGCTCAATTAACGTTTGTCGCTCCTTAAAGTATTAGAGCACGCAAAAAAGACTTGGAAATTGAGAGCTGGAAGCTTCCGAGCCTAGTTTGACTGACTCTTTTTGCTTTGATGATTTTGACTACTTTAGATATATTTCTATTTAGATATAAATGGAATCCTACCAAGGGCTGGGGGCAGGGGGCAGGGGGAATGGGGAATGGAGAGTGCTGTTCAGTGAGTATAAAATTTCAGTCATGCAAGATGAAAAAGTTCTAGAGATCTGCTGTACAGTATTGTAATTATAGTTAATAATACTGTACTGTGTACGTAAAAGATTAAAGAGGGTGGGTCTCATTTTGTGGGTTGTTTTTTTTTTTTACCACTATTAAAAAAGGAGCTAGTTTTTTAATTAAAATAAAATATTTTGTTTTGTGTGGATCAGACCCAGAGAGGTTCAGTCAGCCCTGTCTGCCCAGACAGTCTGCTGGGGACCAGTGAGGACCAGGTGGCTACTGGTACCTTAAGAGAACATCAGACAGCTGGTCAGGACTCCTGGGGGACCCTATGCCTTTGGCCATGGAGATTGGCCTCAGTGTTCTCCACTTCCGAGCTGTCATGATGACCCCAGTCAGCATCTCCATACTTGACCCCTCAGCCTCTGGACACAGCTCCGGACTCCCACCACAGGCGTGAATGCACACACCTTCTCTCACTGCTCAGCCCTCAATCCCCAGTCTCACACTAGAAACTGGGATTGTTGTAGAGCCAGCGCTTTGGTCCTTCAGGGACTCCTTAGCTTTGCAGTCCGTGCCCTGGGATCCTTCAGCCGTGATTGTAACCAGAGTTATGCTATCCAGGCAGAAGTGAGTAGAGGGACTGGCATTTCATACGCAAGGTCAGGAAAGTTACTTGGTTGTGTCCAAGAAACGACATTGAACCCTCTGAGAGGGCAGTGGCTCCTCTGCCACCGCCTTCTCTTCCTCTGGTGTGCTCCCGTTAGGTTTCCTATACCAGCAAGTGCTGCCACTTATAACTCCCCCAGAATTTCTGTCCCCATCATCATACATCCAGCCTGCCTGTTCTCCATCCCCTGCGGGGGTGCCCTCAGCTCCCTGGGAGGTAACCTTGAAGGCAGTGTGATGATGGATTTGCACAATTTCACTTCTGACTTCTGAATGCATTTCGGCTGCGTGACACCACAGGAGGGGTGAATTGGGACAGTGGGCTGCAGCCTCCCAGCTCTCCCCCATCTTCATTTAAAGAGCCCTAGTCTGGCTGCCCAGGAGAATCTTGATGCTTGGCAACCTTGCTCGTCCTGGAGGAACTGATAAGATCAATAGCGCCTGCATTCCCCACTGCGAACCCCTCACTCTGTACCCCGCACTCTCCTTTACTTTTCTTCCTAGCTCTCACCCACTCAGCACAGTACATGTCTTTGATGGTTGCCTGTCTCCCCTCCGCTCTAACATTTAAGACAGTACTTTGTCTCTTTTGTATCCCGCTTTGTCCCCAGTGCCAAGAACAATGCCTGGTGTAGGGCAAGCCCTCAATAGTTATTTACTGAATAAATGGGCTGGGCCAGGTGACAGTGTGGGTTTGTGATTAAGCAGACTGCCTTGGCAAGCCTGGTGCTAAAAGCCCACAGTCACCTGCTCCTGCACCAGCCCCTCCCCTCGAGGACCCTCAGGCTCCACACCTGTGAAAGGAGAGCTGCAAACACCCAGACCTCCCCACAGCTTGTGAAGACCAGATAGGAGGATGCGGGGCAAAGGGTTGACTGAGCTGCAATCGTCCTGCAACATGTATGAGGCACGCTTTGTTCGGCCGGAGTTTAATGTTTTGATAGCATCTTTGTCTTTCACTATAAGTTACCTACAACTCTTTTGAAAGCAGGTAGAATATCAATGATATAGGTAGAAAAAGAAATTTCATAAATGGGCATGGGGTATTAACAGAAGATTTACAAAAGAAATGAAAGCACAAGTGGTAAAAATACACAAAAACAATGAGAGTTAACTCCCTGATCAGAGCTGCTACTTTAGGAATCAAATCTGTGATGATCGCACACGCGCCCGCGCGCACACACACACACACACACACCCCCCAGGGTGGGTAAGGATCTCAAGAGGTGATATTCACATGTTTCTGATGGAAATACAGATTTTTTGCAAAAAATAATTGAGCACCAAGAACAAGAGCCTTAAATACCCATTTTTTTTAAATCGACTAATCTAACTGTAATTTATCCAAGAGTGAATTGTAGGCAGAGGCACATGTACGGGGCAGTTCGACATGGTGTCACTTGTACTGGAGACCTGCGGGCAATGACCACAGTCCCGGGTAAAAGGGGAAGAGTCCCCAAATGTTCCGACAAAGCGTAGCATGCCCAAACCCATTGACTCAGATCATTACACTCTGAGAGCATTTAATGTCAGAGGAAAATGCTCTCTGTGTCATGTCCAACAGAAAAAAGAGGCAATGCACCGTGCGTATATGAGATTTTCCAAGTCTGCAAAGAAGAGCATCTCTCTCTACAATAACCATATCAGAAGTGAACAAATAGGAAAGTAAAATTGTCAGTACTACATAACACAATGACAAATATTGCATATTTGCAAAGTGGGTATATATATAATTCATTGTTCTATTAATGTTTTTTCACTTCTCCATGTTGTTGCCACCAATAGCGTTTTTCTTTTAAAATAGGGAATTATTGTCATTTTTCAAGGGTAACATTTAAATTAAACTCTAATTTCTAATTTTCATATTACATACTAGTAAACAAACATACTAGTTGCATTATTATTAAAACCCAACATAAAATTATGAGATTCATTTCCAATGAATGGAAATACTCCCAACTGGGGAAAGACCTAAAATAACCCAGCGAGGCCCCAGCTACACCAAGGAGTGAGGCTGCCCCCGAGGCTGTGTTTCCCTCCTGTATTTTACCAGTGTTGTACTGTCAGTCTTCTGTCTATCCCTGTCTCCTTGCCTCTATCTCTTTAGCTCTTTTGCTTGCTCTCTCTTTCCTCTTCCTCATAAAAGGAAAGTCCCCCGGTTGAGCAAGAAAGCAGGGCCAGAATTGGGGAAGAGCCCCAAGTCAGTCTGAAGCCAAAATAACTGACCCAGTTAGAGCCTTTGCTTTCTCTCTCCACGTGCTTCCTGTAACACTGAAGGCTTCCCAGAACCTCCACTGAGCCTCCCACTACCCCCTTCAAGATCCAGGGAGAACCCAGGTCCCTGTCTCGGCATTCCCGGGACATGTCCCAGGTCACGCACTGTCTCAGCTTGCAGGGACACACTTTGAGATTCTAAAATTGTTTGTCCTCTACCAAAATGTGACTTTCAGAAAGTTTCGAGAGTCCCATGGACTAAGGTCCACACTAATTGGGCCACTTATACAGAAACTTGGATATAGAATTCAAAGTGCCAAGTGCATTGAGATTATATTCCAATAGCACCCCGCGTCTACAAAGATGCAAAGCAAAGAGGCAACAACAAAAACAGGGGCGGTAAAGAGATCATGGATTCCCTTTCTGTTTTTAAAAATTCTGTTTCAAATTGTTCTTATGTGGCTCACACACAAAAAATTATGTTATAAAAAAAGGGATTCTAAACAAGGAAATAGACTCAAAGAGTTTTAGCAATTTCCTCAGAGGCACACAGGCACTAGAATTCAAATTAAGCCCTGATTCTACCATCCTTTTTAATCCCTGCATCACGGTGTTTTTGTGAAATGAGATCAACCATCACAGCATTTGGCACAAATTATCAAAAATAAAAACGTTTACTCAGGACCGGAAGACAGATATGTGAATGGGGATGGGATGATATAAAAGGGGGGAATAAAAGAAGAAAAGAAAATGGAGAGTATGCAACAAACTGTATACATATTGCTAACTTGTGCCTTAGAAATAGTTCAGGCTTTGGGATCAGAAAATTTACCTCCCTCCACTGCCTGCCCTCTCTGACTAATTCAAAGCCACCTACTTAGACATATTCTTAACACTCTAAAAGCTTATTTTAGAGTATTTATCTCAGCTGCAATTTTACATTTATATTTGTAATTTTTATACTTACTCATTTAGTGCCTATCCTCTTCGCCGGACCAAAACTCCCTCTGTACAAAGTCAGTGTTCGCATTCGCTCCCTTGTTTCCCTAGGGCCTGGATCGAGATTGGTATATAGTGAGAGCTCAGTTACTGTTTGTTGAGTGAATGGGTGGATGATGAGTTTCCATTCATCCCGGTGTTTGAAGTGTTTGCCCCACTGTCTGTATTTCTCCCCCTCGGTGTGCTGACGTCTGAAGAGCAGACCACTTTCATCACCCCTTCCACGTTCTCAAGCTAGACCTTGCAGGAAGGTATCAACTCAATTCCTTGGCAACAAAGGGCAGGAATCATCCACAGTTCCCCTGCCCCGAAGCCCCAGGTGGAGGGCCAGAACTGAGTCCTGAGAACCGACTCCGCAAGGAAGGAGGAGGCTTTGCGATGCAAGCCTTTGAGCCCCTTGCATGGAGGACCCCCCTTCTTTTGACATCATGTAAAAACATTTACTTCTCTTTTCCTTCAGACTCGAGTTTCTTGAGTTCAGGGTCACTATCCATGCATCACTCTGTGCCCACATAAAGATCCATTCATGCATTCATTGTTCATTTCATCCATTTCTTCAGCAACTTTTTATTACACATATCTTTCCCCAGGCACTGGGGATACAGAGAGAACAGTGCCAAGTTTGGTCAGAAAAACAGAGAAGAACCAAAATTCTGTTTCCAAGAATGAATGTCAGGCCCCTAAAACCTACCATCATGGTTCCTGCTTAGAGAATATGCTAATGGATCTATCAGTCGTGTTTTATGTCAGAAAGCTCATGTTTAAGATGGAAAACGGAACAGAAGTGGTACCAGTGAGATTTTCCCACTTCAGGTACCGAACTGGCATTCGTTTTCCATTTATAATTATTTCCATACAATGTTACCAAAACGCTTTCAAATCTATGTGGCCTTGTTACTGATGCATGCTCATTAAGGGGGATTAAAGAATGCGTCTGGCCCATCAGCCAAATATCTATTTCACTTTGATTGTGTGGAACACACTTGACTGCCATAGCCTTGGCCAATTACAGAATAATTAGAATGCTTTGTATCTGTATATTTAACACATTTCTAGGAGTGTTTCTCAAATGCCTTTGTGTAGTTTCATTCATTTTCAGTGAAACTTTTCCTTTTTTTTCTTTCAATATGATCACCCTCCAGAGCATTTCAGTCGTATATTCTCCAGTTTGGGAAATAAGGAAGCAGTTTACATAGTGCAGATTCATATGCTGTGATTCCTTATAATTAAGTCCCCATTGGTGTGAAGCAATTATGATTAATCAGTGATCATGGTTAAAATGAAATGTCCAAATGGAAACTTTGGCCAAGATCTCTAGACAAGAACCTATTCTAAAGTTGGAACACTGGATTGATATTATTATTAAATGATTCAGTTACAACAGAAATAATGGGACATTAAAGGAAGCAGCTTTTGGAGAGAGCTGTTCATGTGCCGAGTCTCCCCAGCTCCCCTCAGAGGAAAGGGGAGGAGGGCAGTGCCTTCCTCCGAGTCCCCACGAAGGGCCTTGGCAGGGCTACTCTGAAAATTTAATGCACTGTCTAGTGAAATTCTGATGGCATTGCACACACCTGGTCTCTGACACCTTCCTTGAAAGCAACAATAACAACAACAATAGTGATAAAGAAATGCTTGCTTGCAGCTTCAGCAGTGGGGCAAAGGTGAGAGCAGCGTGTTGAGTGGCCTGTGTTCCTCGAGTGGACTTTGCAAGTGCCGTCTGGGTGTTTATCACAACCTAGAAAAGCTGTCCCGCACCCCTTCCTCACACATGCGGCAGGGAGAGAGATCTGACCTGGAATCTTTTCAGATTACTAGCAAACAAGGCTGCCTCAAAGGCTGATCCAACAGATCCCAGGAGAGCCAACGTCCAACCGAAGCAGAGATGCACCTTTCCCTGGCCAGGGAAAGTGGGTGAGAGAACCTCACTGAAGGGGACTGAAAAAGGAACCCAAAAAGTGCTTCTGGAGAAAGTCGATTTTAAATAGGAAAATCACACATGCCACAGCTGTACAAGGCCACCGATCCCATGACAGCTATGCCACGCCCCTCTCCATCATCCCACGCTGGTGAGGCTCAGAAAGCTCAGTGGGCACAGTAAAGGAGAGGGAGTCCAAGCACTGGGGAAGAAGAGAGAGAAGAGACTGGCTGAGCACTCTACCCTGAACTGAAGTGTCCGCATCTACGTCGAGGCTCAGCTGCGAAGGGGAGAAATCCCAATAAAAGGCCATGAAGTCTTTATTATTCCATGGGACCAGATATTCTCCTTGCTAAAGTGGGATATTTATTTATTTGTTCATTTATTATATGCGAATTGCATTAACCTGCGTACTGTTTGCAGGGGCGAAAACCTACCAGAAAAACTGGGATGCTTGCCATATTTCTGTAGTGTCAGGGAACGAGGTTGCACTGATTTGGGGAGACCGTAAGAGACAAAAATGGAAGTACCCTAATGAGTCCTCCTCCTTCGATGCGATGCCTACAAATGACACAGTGGATTGACAGAGGTAGGGACAGGGCCTAATCTGACCTGAAGATCAGAGAGTGTCTTACGGGGGAAACATCTGAGGTGAGCCTTGATTGATGGATGAAAGTTGCTGGTTGATGAAAGAGGCCTCACTGGTCTTAACGTAGAAGTGTCTCAAGCCCAAATGGACACCTCATGAGATCATTCAGAATCCTGAGCCCAGAAATTTAAAACTTTACTTGGACTCTTGATAGCCACACTCTTGTCATCTCTACTGGGTTTTCTCTTTTCTCTGCGTGAAAACCCTTCGTATTCTCTGCATCATTCAGCCATGCTTTGTTTTCCCCGAAGGGTCGAGGCAATGCACTCAAGCTGTTGAGGGTAATCAACAAGGGGGGCCACGCTGCCTCCCCTAGACCCTGGTGTGAGCCCCGGCCGGAATCTGCATGCGGCTAATCTCTGCCCAGTTCACCCGGGCTGTCAGGGGCTGCCTTCCCCTGGAAAACCCCCTTGGCGTTCTGTAATCCCCTGCTACTGCAAGGAAACTGATATTGAGGGAGCCTTCGAAGATCACCTCGGGAAAAACAGATCAAAAGACAACACTCCGCCGTCTCACCCGGTCCCTCAGCCCAGTTAGGCAAACCACTGGCCACAGAAATATTATGAATCCATTAAAAGTATGTGCCCTGACCTGCCAGTCACCGAGACAGCATAGCGAGAGTGACGGGTCAGGCTGCCACTTACTGAGCACCTGTGATGAGTTGGATCTTTGGATAAGAAGTACTTTGTATACAGTATCTCTGAATTTCACCCCAGAATGGCAAGGGAGAGTTTATTACTTCCATTTTGTGGCTAAGAAAAATGATCCTAGAGGGTAAAGTGGGAAACCTGCTCTCGGTAAGTGAGAGGGAGCATAGAATTTCCACTAAGTACTTTCTGGCCCCAGGGTGGGTGCCCATTACTGTTCTTTATGCGGTAGGTGAGATCATCCTATAACTTAATTTTCAAAATAGTCTTCACTGGAGAGCTGCCCCTGACTCTCCCGGGCAACACCCTGACTTTGTTTCCTTCTGCTGCTCCTAAAACCCCTTGTCCACGTCTTGGACGTGGCACTTCCCTTGTTACTCTAAAGATTTATTTATGTACCTATTTGCCACTGAACTGGAAGGCTCCCAGGGACCGAGACGGAGTTCCTGCCTTCTATTTTCACTAAATACCTAGGCCAACTTTTCACACAGCAGGACTTCTTAGAGCCATTGAGTGATGACTGTATTATTTATAAATGAGAAAGAGAGACCTCAGGGAGGTGGTGTAATCAACAGAGGTCATGCAGTTAGTCACACTGGAGTCAGAATCTAAAAACTGTCCCCTGGCTGAAAATTGGGGCTGTTTCCTGTACACTCAAGTTGAAGTGAATAACATTTTCATGATGCTTCCTGGATATATTGTTTTAGACTACCAAGGCAGAGTCAGAAAGGGATGTGTGCGTGCGTGTGTGTGCGTGTGTGCGTGCGTGTGTGTGTGTGTGTGTGTGTGTGAATGCGCACACACGTAGAGAAATGTTGATCATTTTTTCTTAATGGACTAATGTTGGCCATTAACACAGTGACTCTCCCACTAGCCTCTCTGGTGGCCCCAATTCCCATACCGTGAGATAACATTCCACCATTCCACAACGTTTTCAACAAGTATTTTCTGAGTGCTTATATATTTTCTGACTAATACAAATTTCCGTAGCATGAAGAAGAAGTGCAGGGTGCTTTGAGAGCCTGTAATAGGGAACCTTGGCCTGTGCGATTCTTCGGAGCAAGCATCCCTGGAGGAGTGAAGGCAGATCTGAGACCTAAAGGACAGATGGGATTTATGCCGAGAGTAGGTAGATGAGGGGACAGGGGCTCATGGAGTGTTTGAGAAACTGAAGGGAGGCTGATGTCACCGGAACTTAGAGATCAAGAGGAAAGCCACATGGAGCACTGCAGACGTGGGCAGTGGCAGGTCATGCAGGACTCTGTTAAGATTATTGATATTCCGTTATTTACTCTAAAAACACTCTAAAGGCACCGCCGTGTTCCTGCTGGGGAGTAATGTAGGCAGTCTTGCATTTCTCTCCCTGGTGTGAGAAGACCGAGTTGGGAGGAGATAAGTGTGGATATCAGGAGGCCGGTTATGAAGTACTGCAGTCATCAGGAAACAGATAATCATGGCATGTCTGAAATTCTGTAAATTACCAGGGCCATCTATTTTCTTCTCATCATGTAGAAAGGAGAAATTTCAGTCCCCTGGTTTTGGCCGAACACCATTAAAGGAATTCTCCCCGAAGGACGTTGCCCTGACGGTCTCACACCATCCTTGCCAACGTGCTCTAAAGGCACCCAGCGTGGAGACGCTGGGCGCTGGGCTTTTTCAGGTGTGCGTTTGTTGGAGACCTTGGAGATGCTGCAGGTTTTCTTTCTCCACCCATCTCAGATGCCCCTGTCTGTGGCCAAGCCTTTCCTCCACAAGCCGGGGAGGGCCTGCTTTGGAGAGGCCCACGTCTGGGAGGGGCGGAGTAGCCGGCTGGCCCAGCTACTGCCCGGCGCCTGCTGGAGATCTGATTCTCTGCTGTGCTCGTGCCTCGGGTAGAGGGCAGCGGCGTCTTCGGCCCTGCTCTCTGCCTGTTTGCTTTTGCCTGCTCTCGCACTCAGAGCCACTGCCCATGGGGACTAATCCCCTCCTCTCTCCTCTCCTCCTCGTCCTCTTCTCCTCCTCTTTCACTGTGGTAATACAAGCAGGGGAGGGGGATGGAGTGTGGGTTAATGATTAGTGTAGCAGTCGACCTTGATCTATAACATCAGAATTTAAGAAAAGACAAAGAGAGAGTGGAACATCCTCTGGGTTCTTTCTTAACTGGTAGTTGTGCATCACACTCACAAAGATAATGCCAAGTTAATGGCTCTGCCAACCAGATTAAGCCTTTTTTATCTTCCCTAAAACTGCATAGGGGCAAAAGCCACATTAGCTCTCACTGCTCTGAACCAGACTTAATAGCAGGTTCCCACACCCTATCACCTTCTGAGAACCGGAGTGTTCCCTGGGGCTTACCTAGAACACCTTGCATTTTACAGTTGGGAAAATTGATAAACAAAAAGCAACAGACCTATTCATTCATTCAAAAGTGTTATCAAGGCACCCATTTTATTGTAGGCTTTGAGCTAAGATAGGGAATCAAGAAAAATGAGTAAAAGTCTTCACTGTTGAGTTGTTCACTGCCTGGTAAACAAGTGAATTAACCACAACCTGGTGAGAGCTCTAACCTTGCGAGGGACTGATAGCTGACCGTGAGGCGGACCAGAGTGGCCTGGCTCTGGGCCCAAGGCTCCTGCAGAGGCTAAATCAAAAGTTCTATCTCTACTGGAAAGTATTTTTTACAGAAAACATCTAACTTGGTCAGCCTTGAAGTTAAACACAATTTTTTCTCCTTATCTTGTGTTTTACAAGCTGGGAGTATTTCAGCTATTACCTTATTAGATGGATAAATGTATATTTTAGTGCATTAATTTGGATCTAGGAAAAGATTCCCAATCTTGTAAAATGTATCTCAAAGACCACTAACCTAGCAACTATTAATGTATTAAGTACAAACTTTGTGCTGGGAACTAGAGACTCCACCTTCTCACTTTTTGCTTGGATGTGATATCTAATTAACCAGGCACCAAGAGGCAAAATGCAACTAGAACATGCCGTTACAAGCTGTGCGCCATCACTGAAGGTTTGGGATGGGGTAAGGAAGGACAGAACCTTTGCATCGGTCCTAGAATGATGGGCACCAGACCAACAAGCAGCTATGTCCTGGGGAATGTCCTGCCAAATACAATGCTGGAGACACTGTTTTACCCATTTGAGCCTGAATGTTCTCAACTATGAAGAGAGGAATGTTAATTAATGAGCCCTATCTGCCTCGGACCGTGAATGCCAAAAGAAACATTTCATGCTAACTCAGTCCCTGATGAGGAGTGACAGTGATGGTGGCGGCAGTGGTGGTGGTGGTAGAGGCAGTGGTGATGGTCGTAATAGTGGTGTTGGTGGCAAGGAAGATATGGATAATGATTTAGTGGCGACTGTGCCGATGAGGATGGTGATGATGGATTGCACCGTTCCCATAGATGTCACTGATAACTTCCAAGCCTGCCTCAAAGTTCTGTAATTACTCAGTCCTTCCTTTCAGGAGCTAATGTGCACTGGTTAAAATGACCGTTCCCCGAATTGTCCAGTCGTCTGTGAGGCCCCAACTGATGCAGCGACATCTCCCAGAACTGGCAAACAAGACAATGAGCCACCACTGCCTAGGGGTGTCACTGCCCAAGCCACCCGCAGGCAGAAGACAGAGAGCTAACAAAGGATTTGACATCCAACGCAAGAAATCTCTCTTGTCTTTCAACAGAAAGTTTATTTTCTATGTGGGAGAGTTTGATGGATATTTCTTATTTCTCTGCTTTCTGCACGAGGCAGTAAACAACACATTCCATTTCATTCTTTATGGTGTTTTATCAATAACAAGATTGCCTCTGTCTGCCTTTCTTGTAAGTACCTGGATATAGGATCCTGTTTATAGCTTCTCTAATCAGGGGATTCCTTTCAGTCTGAGGAAGAATAGCAGAGGGCTTGGAGGAAGGGATGTCTGGAGTTTGAATTCCAGCTTCCTTGTGTATTTGTAGGTGGCCCTGGGCACATTTCTCCAGTGCTCTGGGTTCCATAATACTGATCTCATGCTTTTTGTCTCCCTTTCTCCATCTTCACCCCTTTCTCCTCTCCAATCCAGTCTTTCTTACCGTGGAGTTAAGTCACCCAAATGTTTGCAGCGAGACCCCTAAGGTTGCCTGGTGCTCTCTTTAGATAGCTGAGAACAGCTCTGGGATGAAGGCAAAGCTTCCGTCCCACGTCCTGGCTGAGCCCTGGCTGAGTCCTGGCTGAGTCCTATCTAGAGATGCTACTCTGTTACGCAGAGAGAGCTGCACTTTCAAGGAAACCTGGATATGTCAGAAAGACGCTAAGGACACCACATTGAAAGAGTTTGTGGAGTCGGACACAGAAGAGCATTTCTTTAAAAAAAAAAACAAAAATAGCCTAAAGCTCCCTCCTGCAACTCGGCGCCTCCCCTCACTCTGATTCTGCTGCAGTCTTTAATCAAACAGGAGGGAAAGCGGGCCTACCTGTCCTTGAGATAAAAGCCTTCCTGAAAAAGAAAACGTCGTGTTAAAAACTGAGAGCTTTCCAGAAAGTGGAAATGGGAAATGAAGTAATAATAACAGCAGTGAAAATAAAAATAACAACGAAGTGGTTGAACATTCACTGTGCATCCATGTCTCTGTAAACTCTTTTAGGCACATTATCTCATTTAATCCTTACCAGAAGCTCCTGGAGTTTGTGCTGCTATTATCTCTAAATTTGCCCCTGAGGAAACTGAGTTATCAAGAGGATAAGTCACCCCCCCAGGAGTGACTGTACAAGGCGGAGTCAGGGTTTGTGTCTGGTCCCTCCTCTGCCTTACGCTTCTTCCTAAAACACTTGTAAATGTCACACCGTTTGTTTTCCCAGATTTTGGCCACGGCGTTGATATGTAAAAGTGGCAGGGACTGTAACATGCGGACAAGCACCAGGTGTCTAAATGGAAGGCGGAGGGTTTCTCCGCCTCAGCCCTATCAACTTTTGGGGCCAGATACTTCTTCATTGTACAGCTTTTCTTGTGTGTTATAAAATGTTCTGCAACATCCTTGGCCTTTACCTGCCATATGCCAGTAGCACCCTTACCTCCCGCGTGACAACCAAAAATGTCTCCAGACATTGCCACGTGTCCCTTAGGGGGCAAATTGTCCCATTGGAGAACCACTGCCCTAATATATTCCGTCACTCCAGGCCTTCAGATCAGTCACCAGACGGAGCTTAACATTGTTTAGCTCCGGAGCACCCGGGCCTTCCTTCACAGTGTGTGCTCTTGTCAAGCTGACCTTTCCTGAATTGCCCGCAATCACTCTGTGTCCCAGCTTGATCAACAGTGACATAAAGATAACACTTCCGAGAAGCAAATTTTAAAACAGGCCCTTCCTCATAGATGACAATGTCAAATAATATTTATTAAAAGATATAAAACCTGATGATTCTCAACAAGTGCCGCTTAACTTTACCCATCTTACCTAAAATGCTAAAGAAAACAAAATTGAACTTCTTTCTGTGAAAGAACATCATGACCCACCCTCTGCACATGCTACCCTCAAGAATCAAAGAAATGTTGAACAGAGTCAGTTCCCAGATTTGATTATCTCGTCTGTACACATTAAGTAGACGTTTGGAAGCATCTGGATAAATAATGACTTCCCTTAGTTTTTATCCATATGGCTGTGCCTCTCAGATACAGCCTAAGAATGATTTTATTTGACAATGAAGGCTTAAGTAGGCTATGTATGGACTTAGTCCATCAAGGCTTTTGTTTAACACAAGATCATAGTGACGTAGATTTACATAACAATAGCTCAGATTTTGATGTGGAATAGAACTCATTTCACATCCATGCCATAGACTTTTGTTTTGATTGAAAAAGCAGGTTTCCGGTGTGTATATGTGTATGTATATATATGGGTGAATGTGTTGGACATGTGTTTGCATATATACATATTGATACATGTGTGTGTGACAATTTATATATTTATATACACACATATACATGATACAAATATGTACGTGCATACAAATATACACATATATGTGTGTATATATATAATTCCATGCATCAGTGAGAAAGGTTATATGGCTGACGTAAAGCTATCTGAATCAGAGGAAGAAACGAAAAACAAAGTTTAACATATTGGCCAATCTACATGAACACACATGCACAAATGCAGCCCATCTTGGAGGGAAAATTGGTACTTGCCCTACCCAAATAGCTTGATAATAGTCATTATTGGCAACGATGCAAATGAAAAGAAAATAAAAAGAGGCATTTTTATGCACTGCCCATTAAGAGCAACATACATATAAACTCATGAACTTGGAAAAATAAACAAACAGACCGGCTGCTAAACAAAAGCTTGATTTCATTCCCAGTGCTACGGACGGATAGTTTGTCATTAAAAACACAGTGCTGTTCAAGCCGTCCCGAGGGAACGACTTAACGTGTGGGATACAAAAGAATCCAGTGGAGTATGCAGACCTGAGCGAATTTTAAATAATTGCCATTCCACCGTGAATCCAAAGAGATTGTGTTGAGACATGGCCCATCAGCCACAGGGAGCAGGGCCTCCCATTAGGAGGGGCCGTGTGCCCGGGTTGCCACCCCGTGGAGCCCCATGGGGACAACCTTTAGGCAGAGATGAAGGAGCCCCTGCCTTCCCTGTGTGATAAAGTGGCACTTAAAGACCTGCATATTTTTCTTGCTGGTTTGCCATGTGGCTTCATTTCTCTTTAGAAAATTGTCTGTTAATCCTGGGATGGAACTCAAGCAGCCATTAGGTCCAGGTGCTCACCTTCCGCTCTCTCTTTAGCTCCCTTAGTGCCTTTTAGGTCAGTCTGTAAAAGGGTACCAACCTTATTGCTGGGCGCGTGAACCCACTGAACGACCTATATACGTGGAGCGTGTAAGAGCGGCTGACTGCTACTGTTAGATGCTCGCGTAGTGTATAACCATTTCCATTGTTCCTCACATTGGCCATTGTTTTTGAAAGGCAGCTGCTAGAAGAGAAACTTTTTTGACTTTAGAATTAGAAAGAGCTGCACTGAAATTATTGTGCTGTGGTCTTGGTCAAGGACTTTGCATCCAGGAGCTTAATTCCTTCCTTCATAAAACATGAAGGGAGGGTGATACTTTGTGTGTTTCATGACTGTCGTGAGAATTAAATGAGGAAATACCTGCAAATGAGTGCAGGCATAGTAAATTGTCAGTGAAAATCAGCTATTATTATCATCACAGCTGTTATTATCATTTGCATCTCAATAGACAACAATTATTTCTGTTATTGAAACTGCAGACATTGCTGGGATAGAAAATGAATGGTGCTCTTCTTTATTACTTTTGCCTTGTAATGAAGTCATACACTGAGTAATTTTCTTCTTGACTTGGAGCGAACAGTAGAGTTTTATGCGGAAGTAGAGAGGAAGGAGGATGAAGAGGAAGAGGGTGGAGATGAAAACCCAGAGTGTGGACCCCGGTCAAGAAGGAGGCTGGGCAGAGTCCACGGTCCTCCGGATGGGTACGAAAGAAGGCCCAAGACGGTTTGTTCAAAATCTCAGTTGGGCCCTGGCTGGCGTGGCTCAGTGGATTGAGTGCCGGCCTGAAAACCAAAATGGGTCGCCGGTTCAATTCCCACTCAGGGCACATGCCTGGGTTGAGGGCCAAGTCCCCAGTCGGGGGCACGTGAGAGGCAACCGATCCATGTTTCTCTCACAAATCAATGTTTCTCTCCCTCTCTTTCTTCCTCCCTTCCCCTCTCTTTAAAAATAAATAAATAAAATCTAAACAATATAGATATTTAAGAAAAACCTCACTTGAATACTGAAGAAGAACTCTGCCTGGGACTGGCCGTGAAACGTCCGAAGACTGGCAGGGCGCCTGGCTTAGGGAGCGCAAGGCCGAGTGGAGGGGGAAGGGAGAGAGGAACGAAAATCGGCCCTTCCGATACAAGCAGTGGTACTAGGGTGGAGCACAAACCAGACCTAGGCCTGAGGCAACTAGGAGGACTTCCTGGAGGAAAACACATTTTGACAGTTCCTCAGAGGTTCATAGGACCTAGGAAAAGAGAGCAATTGCCGTGTCATTTATGAGTTATCTAGCTTAAACTTTCTGGACTTGGGTCTCTTTATTTTTTTAATAAAATATGTAAAAAATCACATGGACTGTGATGATCACATATGTTGTTATAGCGTACATATCATACATATATTATGAAAGGTGCTTCGTCAGCATTCTCACTCTTTTGCTTCCTCAGTCAGTACCAGCCTTTATTGCCAAGCTGAGGGGCTGAGGCCAGTCACTCCCCAACTCTGACCTTCACTTTGCAAACAGCAAAAGTATCCCATTCTCATGCCCTGCAATTTGCTGACCAGGGCAAGGCTTCTCTCTGGCACATCCCTCTCTCTTTCTCCGTCCCTCTGTCCCTCTGTCCCTCCGTCCCTCCATCCCTCCCTCCTTCCCCCCTCCCTCCCTCTTTTGTTCTCTTTCTCTTTTCCTCCCCTCCCTCTCCTGCTACCCAGCCCCTCCTTGAAAGTCCTCACTCCCTGCTGAGTACAAGAGGACATATTCAATGCACACCCATTGGGACCACTTGCCAGACCTCAGCTTCTTCCTCCATAATTGAAGTGGAGGCTTTGAAACGGTCAGTGTGGCTTTCTCTGAAGTTGCAGCTGACCAGTTTCTCCTGCTGCCTCCCAAACCTTTAATTTGTCAGTAAAATTGTTCAGCTTTCTTAGGGCCTTTTGGGTTTTTCATCCTCCTGTGGCTGCAGGAATGTAGCCCTGTGGGCAATGCCTATTTTTGCGAGAACTCCTTTCGCACAGCATTCTGGCATCTCTGGGAGCTGCTTCAAAGAGAAATGGATGAGTGACTTCCTTCAAGGGGACCTAATACCCAGGGAATTTGTTTCACTTTTTATTTTCTCAAGGACTAAGGATACACGCTGCTTCTCCCTAAACAGCCGCAGCTGAAGCACGTTTCCAAGGAATGCATTCGTTTCTAAGTCATTGTCAAATCCCAACTTTGCCCTTGATCAGCTATATGACTTGGGTCAGTGCCCTGAATTCTTTCCAGGCCTCGGTTTCCTCATC
>PVJD01008390.1:0-73097 GCA_004026545.1 Mormoops blainvillei
ATTCTTTATTTCAATGTCTCTGGTTATATTTTGTTTGCTTGTTTGTTTTATTGATTAGGTTCCACTTATAGGTGAGATCATGTGGTATCTGTCTTTCACTGCCAGGCTTATTTCTCTTAGTATAATGCTCTCCAGTTCCATCTTTGCTGTCGTGAAGGGTAGTGGTTCTTCCTTTCTTTCTGCTGCATAGTATTCCATTGTGTAAATGTACCACAGTTTTTTGATCCACCCATTTACTGTTGGGCATTAGGATGCTTCCAACACTTTTAATGCCAACTTTTTCTGTGATTCAAGCTGTGAGATTGTTTTTACCACCTCTTTTCTTATATATAATGTGGGTTTTTTTTTACAATTAGATAAAAATATGTTGAATATATCTGATAATGTCCTGAAATATGTCACCATATTTCTGTTTCGCAGAATTTGGAAACATTAACTTTCACTTATCAATCCTTGATTTTAAAAGTAATTAGTTTATTAGCCCTGGCTAGTGCTGCTGAGTGGATTGAGTGCTGGCCTGCACACCAGAGGGCTGCCAGTTCGATTCCTAGCCTAGGGCACATGCCTGGGTTGCAGGCCAGGTCCCCGGTAAGGGGTGCATAAGAGGCAACCACACTTTGGTGTTTCTCTCCCTTTATTTATCCCTCCCGTCCCTTCTCTAAAAATAAATAAAAATTTTTAATAAAAATAAAAAGTAATTAGTTTATTAATTTCTCTTAAATCACCATCTATGAGTAGAGTCTATGGAATACAAGTTATAATTGGAGTAAAAATAATTTTTATTACTTTTTCTGAGCATTTTATATGTTCACATGCATATCGTAGAAATTTTAAAAAATTTAAAAACTAATATTTGAGAACGTGACTAATAACACAGTTGGTTATTATACACCTTTAAACCCTTCTATGTGTACCTCTCCACACTTAAATGTTGCAATCAATTCAAAGTGCTCTTGTGGCCACTTTTCTATCTAAATGTCACAAATATTTTACATTACTTTTATTTCCCAATGTAATATTAAATAAAGGTATATATGTATATGTAGCAATTATAAATATTCTTTAAAGAAGTGAGAAAATGCAAATAAACATTAAAAAGCAGGATTTTAAAATTGCCTATAATATTATCATCCCAAAATATATGTACTTTTATATATAAAGTGGAATTATGCCTCTCATACTTGGTTATTTTTTTCCTTTTACTGTTGTAACAAATTAAAACTAACGTGGTGCCTTGAAACTTACTTTACAGTTCTAGAAGCCCAAAGTCCAAAACGGGTTTTGTTTGGCCCAAGGTGTTATTAGCAGGGTACATTCTTTCGGGATTTTCCCTTGACCTTTCTAGCTTTTTTCGGCTGGTGATACTACTTTTCCTGTGCCATCCCCGCTTTCATCTTCAAAGCTAGTAGTGCAGCATCTTCAGGTCTCTCTCTGGCTCTGACATTGACTCTCCTACTCAGCTCCTTCATTTATAAGAACCTTCGTGTTTATACTGAGTCCACATGGATAATCTGCAACTGTCTCTCCATCTAAGGTCAGCTGATTAGCGATTTTAAGCCTATCTGCAACCTTAATTCCCCCGTTGCCCTGTAGCATAGTATACATAGACACTGAGGATTAATTAGCACGCAAACTTCATTGAAGCACTGTTATTCTGCACACCATTCTTGACATTTACTTTTCACATAGCACCATTTATTGGCTTACCTAATTCATACTTATCATTGTTTTAAGATTTTATTTATTTATTTTTAGACAGATGGGAAGGGAAGGAGAAAGGGAGGGAGAGCAACGTCAATGTGTGGTTGCTCTCATGCACCCCCCACTGGGGACCTTGCCCGGAACCCAGGCATGTGCCCTGATTGGGAATCAAACCAGTGACCCTTTGGTTTGCAGGTTAGCTAGCGCTCAATCCACTGAGCCACACCAGCCAGGGCTCATTGATTTCAATGATTTCATAGATTCTTTTATATGGGTGCCATATGCAATAGTTAGAAAAACTTAAAACCACTATGTGATTTCCACATATAAAAAACAGTAGAGGTCAGTGGTCAATAGAAGTTTTGAAATTAGACATATGGATTCAAACCCCTGTCTTATCATTTACTGTGTTTAATCTTAGGCAAGTCACATAATCATTATGAACTTCAGTTTCCCCATTTGTAATAACATCTACCATTAAGATTGTTTTAAAAATCAAATGTATTGATTCTGTAAAGTGCCTAGAAGAATGTGTGGCCTACACTACAAAATCATCATTGGTTAGCATCATGGTAGGTGATGGTAATGCAGAAATGAACAAAACATTCAAAATCCCGGCCTTTGTGGAACATAAACTCTATTGGCTGATGCATCTTTGGTAAGTCCTTTTATATCCAAATGATAAATTCCTAAGCACGGAATTAATAGATAAAATGACACTATAAATTTAGTGATTTTTGGTAAATAATATGAAGTGTGTAATTTATGATTGATCCAGTATAACTCATTCGGTTTTTCCTTATGATTTCATTAGCAAGAACTGACATTAAAATGTTACATGGTTATACATGCAAGCAATCCAGTGTTGGCTCTTATTTTAATGAGAATGATTTAATATGGCCTATTTTTTTCATTTATAGAAATAAAACTCTTGATTAGATTTTAAATTATTTATGTAATTCATTATTCAAAAACATATATTGACTTTTATTGAATTTGCATTTGGCAGTAACTGAGATGGATTTTTTTCCTCCTCCATGATGTATGAATATAGCAGACATTAATATATATCCTAAAATCCATTAATATATATCATCTAGAAAAATGCTTAGGCTGTCATAGTCTTAGCTCTGTTTTCTTAGAAAACAATGCACGTTTGGTAATATATTATTGGATAATGCAATCCCAGTGGGCAGACTCAAAGAAAACACAAAATGGAGCAGGGAAAGGAGTAAAGCAAATATAAGGAGATGTATTCCTGAGTGGGTACAGCTTAGTAATAATGAGGTTAATTTTTGGATTTGCAAGAAATCTTAAGAGGCCTGATGGAACATGGCATCTGAGGGGAAGGGAGAAAAACGTATTCCCCACTCCTCCCTATCACCCATATCTCACTCATGAAGTCGGCTCTAAAGGGCCTTAATTTATGTGCAATTTCACATTGCACAACCTGCCCTCTGGTGCAGGAAATCACTGGGGTCAGTCATGGTCTGTGCAGGGCAGCGTTCCCAGTCAGTACACGGGTACGGCACGTAGCCTCCTTACTGGGCGGTACCATAGAGCCTGTGAGGTTCCCTCACCACAACTGTGACCTTGGAGGGCATGGCATGGTCTGCATAAACAAGCTTGGAGAGTATAAATGTCTGTGTGTGTGCATGGAGATGGTGGGGCTGCAGAGAAGGACCCCATGACTTTATTAAAGATTCACCAGTACAGTCATGTGGTGTCAGCCTTTAAATATATGATAGGGGCTCTAAAAAGTTTTGCTTTGGTGTTTTTTCCAAACTCTGTATTATTATTTTATTTTAATTGGTATGCAGGAATATTTTAAACAACATATATTTCTTTTTCTCTTTTGTCTTCCTTCCCATATGGGAGTTTTACAGTAGTTATGATATTTTAAAATTCATTTACTGTGATACCTGACATCCTTGGTTTTTTAGACATTGCTATTTTTCATAATTCTTTAGTCATTTAAAAAAATAGAATGCAGCTGCTAAGCAAGTAGGCTAAATTTAATATATGGAAATAAAGTACTTAAAATCATTGCAAATTTTATGCTTAAAATAGTATAGTTTTCATTTGTATTTTAAGTAATATTTCATTTTCTATTATAGTATACCATGACCAAATTAGTTATATTCAGGGAATGCAAAAATGGTTTAATGTAATTTCCACATAAACATATTAGAGAAGAAAAAGCATGACAATTTCAAGATGTAGAAAGGTTATTGCATTAAATTCAATACCATGTAAAATTTTTAAAAAAGATGTTAACAAGGGACCTAGAGCATTTTACTCAAGATCAGTAACCCTAAAACTCTTTTTCATTAAACGGGAACAGTAGTTACTCAACTTACATAACTGAAACTTCATGTTCTTTGAACAATTTCCTGTTTCCTTCTTTCCCCAACCCCTGGCAACCACCATTCTAATATGTCTTTCACTGATTTTGGTTATTTTAGAAACCTCACTGAAGAGGAATCCTGCAGAACCCTCCCTGTTGGAGGTGCTGAATATGGCTGCTACCTTGGTAGTGATTCTGGTTTCATGAGAGTAAATATATGAAAAATTCATCAAATTGTATACTTTAAATATACACAGGCTTGTATACAATTATATTTCAAAAAAGAGAAGAATGAAATTATTATATACATATCGAAGGACATTTTGAAAAGTAAGTAACATATCGGTGAGGCTTGATGCATGATAAATCCTCAGTCATTGTCATTTTATTCCTTTCTGTCAAGTTTCAATCAGGGTAAACAAAAAGCACAGAAGTTATTGCAGCAGAGAAAACACTAATAAAATATTAATTTCACCAGGTATTAATAACTAAAACTGAAAAAATAAACGCTGCCTTTTTACAGAAATTATAAATACAGAAAGCAGCTACCCATCCCTAGGACGGGGGCAGCAAAGGGAAGCAGTTGGGGTTGTCAGGAACTTGTAGAAGGAACTCTGAAGACCCAGCCTTCTGGGGGCGTGGGGGGGTGCTCCCTACTGGTGCTGGAGCTTCAGGAACCAGCAGAATGGCCCGGACAGAGCTGGGACTCAGGCTGCTGAGGAAAGGGGTATAGGTCTTACGATGCTGCTCTTCCTAAGGGAATGTGATGCAGCTGGTACCAGGAATGAGAGGAAAACTGCAAACTAGTTGCTTTAACTGCAACTGTGTTTGCCAGGAGGAAGTACCACTGAAGGGGTGGTGCAAGCAAGAACAGAAAATGAACAGAAAAGAACAATCCCTTTATCTTTAAATCTCCTCCAGCCATCCAGTCTCCCTATAGCAGGAGTCCCCAACCTCCTGGCTGTGGACCAGTACTGGCCAGGGCCTGTTAGGGGCCAGGCCACAGAGCAGGGGGGGAGCTTGAATGTAAGGCACTCGAATCATCCCGAAACCATCCCCCACCCCCATGTGCAGAAAAATTGTCTTCCACAAAACTGGTCCCTGGTGCCAAAAAGTAGTGGTTGGGGACCACTACTCTATTGCACCCTCTACAGACAGAATTTAAAATGGAGTCAGCTGGCAACAGAGACATGAATGTTTATATATATATATATTAGGGTGTATACACGTGTGTGTTATGAATCTAGAGTTTACAATGTAGTAAATACTTTTGAGGGAATACAACACTCTGAAGTTCATGTAATTTTACTTTTTGACAAGGATTTCATCAGTTTGAAAAATATTGGGAGAACACCATTTCTCTTGTACACTCATACAAAGTGATTTAATTATTTTCTTGTATTTTTAGGAACAAAATACCAAAATGCTATTGTTAAAATTAAGGTTAAAATATGAATGACTATCATGTAGTCAAAAGTCCACTGGTTAGAGACAAAAATAAAAGGGAGAATTTGAGAGTTAAGAGGACTGGGTTTTGATCCAAATTTTGCTAAATGTAGTGGATAGGAAATGAGGTACAAATCATTTATTCTTACAGATCCTGTTTTTTCACCTGTTAAATGGCTTAGCTAGAGAAGGTGATCCTTAAAGTCTTCTCTTACCCAAATATTCTATGAACATTTCCCATAAAACAATGCCCCGGGGTTTATTTGCTCAGTACTTACGTAATAGTGTTCAGAGTGGGGGGTCCCTGAAAATTGCAAGAAAACCCCAACAAACCTGGGTTGGGGAAAGGTGGAAGTGGATGATATGGCTTTTAAGATGTTTTGCATAACAATGGCAAGTTAAAAGCTGTGCTGCCGCCCTGGGCAAAAGCATATACAACTTTGGGAGCCTCCTGGGACTCGTAACAGAGCCAGGGCAGCTTCCACAGTGCCTGCGAGAGAGGCAGGAGCCAGGTGCCTTTGCCACCCTGAGAACTCTTGCTCTTACTAAAGATGGAGGCTGAAAGAATGTAAAAGATACAGAGGAACTGGCAAAATTAGCACATTAGAGGAGGGGCTAGATATGAAGTCCCATGGGAAGTTCCAAGCCACGCATTTAAAATAAGAGTGGGCTGAAAGAGAAGGAAGAAGCAGTTACATGGTTTGAAAGGGTACAGAGAAGGGACCCCAGTCCACCATGAGATCTGCTGTGTAAGGAGATGCCATGCAGGCTGGAGTAGGAGATGCCACATGATTTAGAGTAAGAGCTGGAATAAGAAAGAGGAGACCCACTGGGAAATCTGCTTGGAGAAGATGGTAGCAGAGTTGATGGAGCTGTGTGGAGACCTGCTTAGCCAAGCACAGATTCATGGGAGATGCTTGGAGCTGACCTGAACTGTGACCAGGTGGAATGCTGAGCTGCAGACTTCTGCTTTTCTAAAAAAAGGGCATGTTCTGAAATCAGCCTGGTTTTGCAGAGGGAGGCAGGAATGTGTGTTTTGGGTGTTTTAGAGTGAGTGGGACTTACTGAAAGAAATCCACCATTATTCTAAATCTGTATAACCTTTAAATAAACATACTTTCCTTTTTCACCAAACTCTTGCATTGGGAGTCACACTTCTTGGTGGTGGGTGATTGAACCCCACAGTTGTTCCAGAACAGCACTGGCAGGGTTCTGCAACCCTTCGTTAATAAATTTATTTTAATTTGAAATAAATATTCTAGACAGTCATTTCTGGGACCTGGAAAATTGGTAATAACATAGCTACATTGTTCTGAAAAGTTCATTTTTTATATTTTTAGCCGCTATTAATACCTGTATTCATCTTTCAAGCTACTTGATGGTGTCATGGCATGTTTTCATTTTCCCTTTTGAAATGACCATAAATGAATACCTAGACTGACTGCTATGGCCATTCTCTGGCTGTAATGAAGGTATTTACAAAATTATTCTGATACATCAGATGTGGTAAAGACCAAAATTAAATAATATTTGCTGCTGATCTGGTATATTCTGGTCCATAATTTTACATATTTCTTTAAATGCCACCTTTCTGAAAACAATAGAAAAGTTTACTTATCAAGGACTCAATAAAACACTTCTTTTAAAAAATTAGTGTAGGAGTTGTTCTGGGTAGAAGTCTAGACACAGGCAGTAATTCTAATTGAAATACTTTCACAGTTTTTCACCTTCCATTGTTCAGTTATAGGAGCAGATTCATACTTACCCTCAATTTTACCTTGTTGGTAGTAAGATATTAAATCTCATGGAATGTGATTAAATTTATATAAACTTATATTAAACTCATATTTTATAAGTTGCCTAAACTTTAGGGTCTTATTTGTAACATTTTGCATTGTTTTTCTTTATCTGTACATCTAGAATTATTCAAGAAACATACCATGATACCTTTAAAAGTAAAAACAGTTAAATCTAGTGGTCCTTTACATTTAACATGAATGCAATTGCCCTATTTATTATTTTCCTCAGAGGATATGAGCTCTGGAATAAACTGCTCGTCATTCATCACTGCCTTTCCACTTCTTCCTGTATGATTCTCTGCTTTTAAACGATATCTACTGTTTTGAAGCACTCTGTGTATTCTAGTTTTCTATTCTTCTAGTCTTGAGTGCATATTAAATTGTTCAAGTAAAAGAACAAATGTAGTCACATTATGATTGATGAAAACATGTCACCTATTGAATCCCTTGAATAAATGATCATTATATAGTTTCTACATATACAAAATATGGAGTTTAGGAGAAACAATGATGGAGCAAGGAAATGTTGATTGGGTAAATAATGTGCTCTGAAAATTTTGTGGACAAATTGTTTCTCAAATTCTTCTACATGTCAATAAAATCTGAGTAATATGAATGTTTTGGGCAACTGAAAATAAGCTGTAAAGAACCATACATAACAATCAGCAAGAAAATTAAATACATTTCCTCAAGACCACAATTTCCAGCTTTTACATTGTAAGTGAATTTTAATTTAATTAACACTTCTGGTTTTAAAACTGAAAGCACTGCATTATGGGAACCCCCTTCTCTCAGGGATAAACTGGGAGGGCTAGTCATTCTGGAAACCAGGGATTTCTAATATCTAGATAAGAGATGAGCTTGTTTCTGAGCCCCCTACAAGAATGCTATGGGAAACTCATTTGGTCTTTCTGAATATTAGTTTTGAATTTGCAAAAAAAAAAAAAAATTCTTCCATTTCTAAAACATCATGGTTCTATGGTGGTTGGACACTCACATGGGAAGGGATGTAGTGAAACATCCTCGCATTGAATATCCACAAATTAAAACAAAATGAGTCTTGCTCATTCACAGCAGGGTATGCTATAAATCACCTGTCAAGGCCTCACCAAGGCCATGGGCAGTACGAGCCTGCCGCTCCTCCCCTCCGGACTACTTTACTGCTGTCTACACACTCAGAACCTCAAGGGAAAGTGGGTGCGTTGTCTAGTCAAAGTTGCAAAGCACTTGGGGAAAAGGTGGAAAACCATCATATGTGAAAAGGCTATGGGAATTTCCTTAGAAACTCCTATGAGATACATTTTTGAATTAGAGCATTTGAGTTTGTTATTGTATTCATCAATGTATTTGAGTAAGTTTTCTGAAATTCTTTGCATCTTTATAGCTTTAAACAGGATTATTCAATAGTGTCCTCAAAGACACTTCAAGCTTCTGGGTTCTTCCACAGTTGGAGTACAGGAGCTTGCCAACAATAAACAATTTTTGACCTAACGAATCCTGCAGTGTTTACAGCTTAGCATGTAACATGGCTCTGCCAACACATGGGAGAAACAGGGATGTGGAATCTAGAGAATATGTGAAACAAGGTTGTTTCTGGATTTCCACCCCCAGAAGAGATCCTGGAGACATTGCCTCCAAAAAAGTGACCGTTTCTTGTATGAAACATAATTTTCATCACGCTTACCTTGTGTGCTTGAAACAAGGGAAATCTGTAAGGGTGAAAATTAAAAAATTAAAAATACAAATGTGTTATCTGATACCAGAATGAGAATATGTTGAGGGTCAGAGTTATGCTGAGGGCAGCTGATGGTACTGGTGCAAAGCCAGGTAAGTGACTTTTAGAATAAACTAGGAATTTGGAAGGGTGTCAAAGTGATCAGACCTCCAACGGGCTCCTGGAAGAATCAAACTAAAATATTTTTTGAGGACAGAATGTCTCAATTTAGACCTTCAGGTTTTCCACAGATTAAAAAATGTGACGTGATAAGAATTCAGTCAAAAATCTCCAAAATACAAGGCAACAAACCAATGCAAGTGGGAATTGTTGATAACAAAACAAGCATTTACACACCCAAGTACTTCAGAAAGCAGAAATATGAGCTACAGAGGCAAAACAGACTCTATATGCAGTAATAACTGCTAATATTTGGCATTCTTCTAAGTATTCTACATATATTAACTCAACCGTTTTACAGGGGATACTGATCAGTCTTGCACATTAAATAGAGTTCAAGTTACATCTCTGCATTATTAATAGGTCACATAGCAGACACCTTTGAGCCTCCACACAATCACCATATAGTCCAACAATCTTTGATTTCAACTGCAGTGGTCAGTTCCCATGCACCCCAAAAGTGGCCCTCCTCAAGATTCAGATGTCTCCTCTTGTCTGTCGTAGGATTTTCTCCAAATCAATGAGATTTTTTTTTTTTTGGTGGGGGGGGAGTTCAACCCGACTATAGGTACAGCCCAGAAGTAGAACATAGGCAATACTCCCAGGGACGACTCTCAACCAGTGGAAAATGTAAGCCAGTGCATAAATGCTTCAGCTTCACATACTGGGAGTATTCTGGGGTAGATTCTGCAGCTTTTCTCAGAGGGTCCGTAGTGTGACTGAGCTCCAGTTGCCCTCTGTGGACAGCAGCTTAATAAAGCATCCATATCGAATGAGACGTTTATTACTCATCCAAGTAAAATGTCAAACAGACTGATGACTGTACAAATATAGACAGGTTCTGGCTGAGTCTTCCATGAATTTGAGAATCTGCTGCTGCGTACTTCTTTACCTGGCTATTGAGGAATTTTTGTTGAGCTCCCACTCTTGCCACTTGTGATCCACAGTTCAGCAGCATCAGCCTTATCAATGAAGTCCTTAGAAACCTCCGCCCCAGCCCTTACCTACTGAATCAGAACCTGCATCTTTTCTTAATCTCCTTATGTGTGCATTATGTACATTTAAGTTTGAGAAGCGCTGTTGTAGACCTTCACTGTCCTATATGGTAGCCAGTAGTCACATGTGATTTTTGAGATGTGCGATAAATGTAAAATATCTACCAGGCTACCCAAAGACTTAGTATGAAATACACACACACACACACACACATGGTCTCAATAATTTTATATTGATTTTATGATAATATTTTGTATATATTGGCTTAACCAAATTGTTATTTAAATTAATTTTCTCTCTTTTTCTTGTTACTATAAAATTTAAAATAATATATGTAGCTTATGTTATATTTATATTGGACAATGTACCTTAAGACCATGAAATGGCTTGGAGATAAACATTAAGTAACTTATATTCTCTCTTCTGCTGAGTTTGCAGTTAATTTTAACACTTGCTAGAAGGAAAACATAGTGTAAATGATCTTTGACTTTCATTTATCTTTTGTATAGCTAATATTGTGGTATATTACATATTTGTTATGCCATATTTTTAAATTCCAAATATTTGATAACCATCTAATATGATCCAGGCACTGGGTTAGCTATCAGAGACACAGTGACAAAGGTCTCTTTTTTGAAATAATTTGTAGTCTGTTCACACAGCAACTAATAAGAAATCATAGTTAAGTGTTAATTAGGGCAAAGTATAGTTTGATACGAGGAAAGAAAGAAGAGCTTGGGTTTGGAAATAGTTGATAGTCCATTTCTTAAGGTGATGTTAAAATTGTAGGTGTGTTCATAGTAGAAAAGACAGTTGCTTAAAATAAACTTTCAGGTGTCAAGAGTGAGAGTAGGCGGAGGTGGAAGGATTGTGTCTATAACAACTGAAATCGAATATAAAAGTATCTACTGCTTTCTCTGCTTGTAGAAACACCACCCCACCACAAATTACACAGCTCTTAAGTTTGGCAGGTTTTATTTTGTTTGTTTGTTTGTTTTGTTTTTTATTTTTTTTAACAAACACAGTAGAGGAAATAAAAATTCTATAATACCCCTGCCTTGGACATCTAATGACTTCAATGAGTCACCTATTGCTTATCAACTCACAGGTGGCTCTAGTGTTCTGCACTGACTAAACTCACAGCATGAATTATTTTTTGGTGCATTAGACAGAATCATTTATAGAACACATTTCCCACATATATTCTGATAATTTCTAGAGTGTGATTCTTTAAAAAATGTATTTAAAGTAAGCATTGATTTTGGGTGGGGGACTGACGTATTGCTCTTGTGAACTTTGGTGAGGATATCCATATATTTTTTAAATTTATTATTATTATTATTTTTATTTAGACCACGTTCCCAAAGAGACTTAAGGGAAAAATACAGATCCTCCTCGAATGGATCCTCTGTGCCTTCAACCATTATAGTGGTGATGCTGTAACACCTTCCGTGACCAGGTGGGGGGATACCTTCATGACAAAGTTGTAGCTTGAAAACAATTGGTTTATGTGACATATGCATTTACCATTTGCATTAATTCAATTCCTTAAACTGTGGTAGGTTATTGGAGAATGTGCCTAAATTTTACATAGATTTCCTCCTATTGGACAATATGTTGGTAAGTGTTCACTAACAGATGATGGGGGGGAAAGTAAAAGATTTAGAAAATATCTAGAAAATCTTAAAATAAATGATTTCCATTCTAGAATTAATAAGCATGTCTCACATTAGTAACCGGCCCCAAATGAATCTAGGATCATGTTACTCGGAGCATTTCAAATCCCCAGGAAAAAAAGAGCACTTCTGCTGGTTACCACAGCGGATTAAGTGCTGAAAGGTTTCATAGAATCCCTAGGGAAAAAAATGTCCCTCTAAATGGATGTAAGCAGGTCTATGAAACACAACTGATTTTGCCATTTTTATTAGCTTGTAGGAAATACACAAATTCTGTGCTTAGGAATAGTTATCAGTTCCTCTCAAAGCAAGGAGAATTTTATCATTCTGCTCCTGTTTGTTTAATAAGATCAATTTGTTTTTAATCCTAATTGTTCTATTGTTTCACATTTAACTTTTAACTGCGTCAGTGGTGTTTGAGTGGGATATTTGAATTAAAAGAAAGAAAGAAAGAAAGAAAGAAAGAAAGAAAGAAAGAAAGAAAGAAAGAAAGAAGAAAGAAAGAAAGAAAGAAAGAAAGAAAGAAAGAAAGAAAGAAAAGAAAGAGAAAGGACTCCAGAAAGAAAGTATCTCTAACTTCTGTCTCCAGACAAAATGGCAAATAAGCACAAGAATCTGGCTCCTTTCCCAGAGTTTAACTTTGGAGATCCTACAAAAATGAGAAGGCAGTTGACAGACCTCAGAACATTAAAAACTGGACTCCAGAGAAGCATAAATTGGTAGGTTCCAGGTCCTGGATTAGAAGAGGAGGCCAGAGGCCCCTATGCAGGACTGAGAGAGGAGCATTATTGTTGTTCCTTTTTTTTTTTTTTTTTTAAACCCAAATTGCCTGAGGGTATTACTGCTCATTTGTTCCATCACTGACGGGTCCCAAAAAGAATAATTAGTGAAGGAGAGAGGAGGGGGAACTGGGAGAGTACAGAGTTTGCTATGCTGGAGGGCAAATAAGAAGAGAAAAGCATAAAGGGGTCTGCCTTTGATATTTCAATCCCTGCTGTTCACCCCCCTGACCCCTTAGCCCTCAGGTCTCTTGGTTATCAGAATCCAGAGGGGGAAAAAAAACACATGAGTGTGAATAGTGCCCAGAGCAGAAGTAAAGAAATCTTCTGGTTGAATATGTGTTGAAAGCAGGGTAATAAGATGAGTTGGGGATCTCATATAATAAGAAAAGAGAATCTCTACTTTAAGGCACATTCCCCACATTCACTTCTTAAATTCACCTTGGAAGAAATAAATAATTCAGGGGCTAGATGATATCACTTTTGCCGGGCCAATGTATTGCTAACCAATGCATCTGCTATTTCCAAAAGGTTATGAACTCAGAAGATAAAATTAGAAATTTGCAGGATATAAAATGTAAAAATAAATAAATAACAATAAGGAAGAATAAAAAGACTAGGACAAAAACATTTAATTGAATAGATCTCCCTTGCCAAATAAAAAAGCATTATAATTACCTCCAAATACATAAGTAAAAATGATGCAAAAATTAAGCTGAAGTAAGTAATCATAAGAAATAACTAAATAAAGCATGTGAAAATCTAATTAGACTAAAAACCAAAAGGTCAAATGAATTATAATGATGTACTAAGTTTTACTTACAAAATATATCCATAAAATAATCCTGAATCCAGATGTTTTTTCTAAATGAGCCTTTTCAAAGATTCTGAAGATAGATAATCCTTTTTTTTCATGTTGATACAGAAAACAGATGTACTTACTCAGGGTTCTCCAGAGAAACAGAATTGGTAGAGTATACATACACACAGTTGACCACTGAACAACACAGGTTTAAACCATGTGAGTCCACTTACATGTGGATTTTTTTCAATAAATAACTGTACTGTTTTTGATCCAAAGTTGGGAGCCTGCACTTGGGAAGGGCTGATTGTTTGCATTGATCCACACCATTTCACATAGGTGATACAGGTGACTTGAGCATCTGCAGATTTTGTTATATATGGGGTTGGGGGTTTCTTCAAATCAGTCACCTGCGAGTACTGAGAGACAACCCAAGTTTTGGGGGAGTTGAAAGTTACATGTAGATTTTTTAAAGCACCGGGGGTTGGTGCCCCTGATTCCCACATTGTTTACGGGTCAACTACCTACAGCTATGGCTATATTTCACTATATAGATATAGCTACATGTGCAGTTGAATACAGAATGCAAGCATAATTTAATGTCTTAAATCATAAGACAGTGGCCCTATAAGGCTCTAACTGAACTGAAAAATTCTTACTGCCTAGTGATGCCTTAGCCCTCTTAACATTGTAGCACATGTGTTGGTGGCAATGCTGGTATGAGCAAACCTGCTGCACCACTAGCCACAGAAAAGTATAACATACAGCTCTGTACAGCACATAATACTTGATAATGATGATAAACAACTATATTACTGGTTTATGTACTTACTATACTTTTTATTGTTACATTAGAGTGTACTCTTTCTACCTATAAAGAAAAGTTTGCTATAAAACAATATGTCCTGTTATGCTGGTAGCACCTTCACACATCCCATGTTTATGGTGTCTCTTGATTGCACTGTTTTCTCTTGTGCTTGATTTAATCTTGGGTTATTTTGTACATTAAAATACTATATAGGTTTATATCCTAACAGCAATAGGCTTATAGCTTAGGTGTTCAGTAGGCTATAACATCTAGATTTGTGTAAGTATACTCTGTGATGTTCACATAATGACAAAATTGCCTAACAACACATTTCTTGGAATGCACCCTGTTAAGTGGTTCCCGGCTATATGACCGTATGAACATGAGGGTGTGTGCATGTGTGTATATGTTGTTCTGAAGAATTCTATACCGCTTGAGGCGACTGGACAGCTGCCTGCTATACCTAAATTTCACCAATTTAAATGTTAATCTCATTATGAAACAACCTCCAAGTTGATATATAAAATTAACCATCACAATAGGAAAAGGTCTAAATACATCCATCTAATTCACAAAACACATTTAAAATCCAGATTTTTAACTAGATGAGGATAGCATGGGAATAGAAAAACATCAGCCAATTTTATTTATGATAATAGATGTGAAATTTCCAAGTAAAATATTAGATTTGAATAGTATTAAGAATGTTTAGTGTATGTTAGGAAAAATTAGAAAAACAGTCACCTTTTTATTCTAAAACAAATAATTACCAACAGAGGAAAACACTTCACAGGCTAAAGATGTCTTTTGCACATTAACAAAGCCTGGGCCAAAACTCTAAGTTATCACTTCAAACATCAAGATTATGGTGCTGCTTTTTGACAACACAATAAAATAATTTTGACCAATTGAACAGAAGGAATTTACACACCTATTAAGTAATTTTTGTTTTACCTTGATATAAAGCAAGAAATCTCCCTTCAGGTGATTAATCGGCTACTCTAAGATCTGTTTTTCTTCAACTGGTAGTTTCTTTTTAATCAAATCTGGGTAAAGGAGACAAATATATTTTTTTTTCTTTGCACAAGGGTTAAATTCCACATTATTTAGCTTCAAAAGTACATTAAAATCTATTACCTTCCCCTGTTTATCCCTAGAATGGAAGTATGATTTAATGTCTCAAAATATAGTAATATAATTTGCCAAAAAAGTTGTGCGAAGAAAAAAATACACAATAATTTTCCCAACTGAAATAGAAAAAAGTTTAATAAATCTCAATATCAATTCATGATGAAAAAATCACTCAAAACTAGGTAGCTTGCTTTATTTATTAAATTTATTTACCAAATGTGTGTGGTATGTATGCATTATGTAAACTACAAACCCGACACCTGAGAAAAAATTAACATAAGACATATTACCTTTAAGAAAAAAACATGTACATTATTTTATACTACACTATATACTGGAAATCCTGGCTTAAGTAATAAGTCAGGGGGAATAAGAAATAGAGTTATAGATCCAAATAATAGAGTCAAAATTGTTTTTACAAACAAAATATTAAATCCCTGTATATGCAGCACCATACATTCAACAGTTACTCTGATCAAAATCAAATTTCAAAAACTGTGTCCTATGAATTTACTTCTCATATGGTCAGTTGTCTCCTAGCACACCAAGTTTCCCTGACAACTAAAAACGGCAGTCAAAAAATAAAAAAAGCTACTAGAAAGCACAGGGGAATGACCAGTAGCTGGTAGATACTGGCAAGGAGGAGGGGAACTGACATTTTGAAGGAAATGGCACTGAGCGAACTTTTTGTGTTTACAACTTTTAGTCTAAGGACAGGCTGAATTCCATTAGAAAATGTGCTGGTTTGAAGAATCAAACTTCTGGGTCAAGGAAACCACGGTAACTAGAGACTGAGGCAAATTAATTCAAGAAAGGAGAGAGCCGGAAAGATGAAGTCTCAATTGTTGTTGCAAATTCTGCCCAAACTGCTGACTAAGATATAAAACTGCAAATGTACAGAAAATTAATCTACAAAGATTTTAAAGTAACTAGTATAACTATACTCAATGAAATAAGGAAAAATATTGTCATCATAAATGAAAAGTAAGTAAAACCTTGGTAGAAGAATAGAACATATACAAATTCTAGAACTAAATATTTACTATCTAAGTAAAATATTCACTAGATGGACCTAACAATAAAATAGATGCACCAGGAAAGTTAGTGAACTTGATGATTAATCAATAGTAAGTATGTAATGGAGTGCTGAACTAGAGGTCTCCAAAAAGTCCCAAAACCTCCACAGCTATATCTTGGGGGGGACAGGGGAATGGGGGGCAGGGTCATCGAGAGTGATTTTACATATCTAAAGAACTCGGCCAGTGTTTTAGTAACATTAAGTGGCTGTGCCTGCTCAGAGACAAGGCTTGACTCTAACTCATGATGATGAGATGTAGCTGGAGGCACTTGCTGGACCTGAGAGAGAGCAGGATGGTGGTTAGCTCTATGTCACCAGGTCAAACTTTCCCGGACTAACAATGGCAGCTGAGAAAGGCAGAAGAAACCAGAGTGCTGGCTGGTGTAACCCAGTGAGGGAGGAGTCAGAAATGGGGTGAAGGAGGCAGATCCTTGCAGGGATTTAAACCCAGGTTCCGCAGGGGGCAGCCAGGCTCTCGCTTTCCCTCTCTCTCAGCCATGGAAGAACTCCAGACCATGTGGGAAGAGAGTAGGAGAGCCATTGGAGGCTCTCTCTCTGGTGTGCTGTTGACCATGAGGCTGAAGAAAGGAGGAGAAGCCTCTTGACCATGTAGCAGCAGTGTGGGGCCTTGTCCATGTAGTTTGAAAGGATGCAGAAGGATTCCCTCTACCACTTGCTGGCCAACTATGAGGATGTAGTTTTGGGTTAAGAGCACTAGCCTAGCTAGCCAAGCATGGGTGACTGGAAGAAGCCGGAATACAGATGGGAATCTGCCCAGCTAAGCTACAGACTTCTTTCTTTTCCTGAGAGATGGTACCTCTGACTGGCTTGGTTTGGCAAGAGGGGCAGGACTATGTGTTTGTGGGTTTTTCTTTTTTTTGTTTGTTTGTTTCTAATGGAGTGAGATTTAATGACAGGATTCTGCCATTATTCTAAACCTGTATAACTTTTGAATAAATAGTTCCTTTCCTTTTCATAAGACTGGGATTGGGAGTCATGGTTCTTATCAGTGGTAAGCAATAGAGCCCAGAGCAACAGAACCCAGTGGTTCTGTTAGGAGTATGCAGTCTGAAAAGAAGCGGGTACTGGTCAAGGCTTCAAACCTGCGTTGGAAGTCACCACTTTCGCCTTCCCTAAAAGCTAAAGAACTGAGAAAGCTAAAAATCAATGACTTAGATGAAATGGATTGATTCCTCGAAATACTAAAACTACCCAAACTCACACAAGGAGTAATAGGTAATCTTAATTGTCATTAAGTATTAAACAAATTAAACCAATAATTGATTTTTAAAAAAGATTTTATTTACTTATTTTTAGACAGAGGGGTAGGGAGGGAGAAAGAGAGGTGGAGAAACATCAATGTGTGGTTGCCTCTCTCATTCCCCTACTGGGGACCTGGCCTTCAACTCAGGCATGTACCCTGACTGGTAATCGAACCAGCAACCCTTTGGTTCTCAGGCTGGCACTCAGTCCACTGAGCCACACCAGCCAAGGCTAAATTAATAATTAATCATTTAAAGAAAAGAAAGCAGTATACCTGTGACTTCAATAGTAATATCAAAATTTGTAATTAATCACAATTTTCTATGTCTCTTCCTAAAAACAGAAGCAGAGGGAGAAGCTTCAAAATCATTGTATTTAGTAAGTAATATCCTAATACTAAAACCAGTTAAAGACAAGACAAAACAAAAAGGGAACATTACAGAGCCAATATCAATCACGGATATAGATACAAAGATCTTCAGCAGAAATCAGCAAACCAAATCCAAAAATGTATAAAAATAATGACATAAAATAACCAAGTGGGAATTATTTCAATAATGCAAAGGTGTTTCAATGCTTTAAAATCACATAATGTAATCCATTATATCAGCAGGCTAAAAAAGAGCTGTCATACCAGTGTGTATACAACATGCATTTGACAAAATCCAATACCGATTCATGACACTCTTTCACCATATGAAGAATAGATGGACCTTTCTTAACTTGGTAAAGAATATCTCCAAAAAGCTATAGTTAATGTCATATGTAATGGAGAGACACTGTATGTTTTTTCTATAAGCTCTGGAACAAAGTAGTATGTGTCCTTTCATTACTCCAATTCAATATCACACTGGAAGCCCTAGCTAATGACATAAGACAAAAAAAGGACATAAAAGACATACATATTGGAAAGGAAGAAATAAAATTGTCTTTGTTCATACTTGCCATGGCTGTCTATGCAGAAAATCACACAAGAAAAATCAACAAAAACACTCCTGGAAATAGTGTTGTAGCAAGGCTTCAGAATACAAGGTTATTATACGGAATTCAATTGCTTTCTGGCATACCAGCTATGAAAAATCAGAAATTGAAATAAAAAATATATCAGCAACAAAAATTGAAATAGTTATAAATATCACAAAATATGTACAGGATTATATGAGGAAAGAGATCTAATTAAATGAAGAGAGAGTTCATGTTAATGGGTAGAAAGCCTCAGTAATATTCAGATATTATTTATTTCCAGTGTGACCTATGGCAATGACTCAATCCCAGTCAAAATCTCTGCAAGTTATTTTGTGGATATCAACAAACTGATTATGAAATATATATGGAAAAGATCAAAACCCAGTTTAACCAAAATAATATTGAAGAACAATGATTTTAGAGGACTGACTCCTGACTTTAAGATCATTATAAAGCTACAGTAACCAACATTGCAGTGTATTTGCAAAATAATAGATGAATAGATTAACAGGAGATACAGCCTATAAGTGGACTCACACAAACCCAGCTAATGAACTTTTCACAAAGGAGCAAAGGTGATACAATGAAGAAAGGACAATCATTTTAACAAATACTGATGAAACAAATGGAAATTTATATGTAAAAAATGTACACACATTTTAAACTTTTTGCAAAAATTAACTGAAAATGGATCATAGGCCTAAGTGCAAAATTCAAGGTTATAAAACTTCTAGAAGATACTGTTAAGAAAATAAAAAAATCCACAAACTAGAAGAAAATGTTTGTAAAATAGAGGACTTGTATACAAAATATGAAAAAGATTCTTAAAGCTCAAGAATAAATAAAAAACATTTTTCAAAATGATCAAATGATCTGAATAGGTACCTCACTAAAGAATGTATACAAATGAAAAATAAGAATATAAGGAAATACTCAACATTTATTACATATATTTATCATAACAATATCATTTGCAAATTGCAAATTTAAACAAGAACTACACATGTATTAAAATGGGGTACAGGGCTGGGGGATAAAGGGGGAAAAGGGACAACTGTAATTTAAAAAATGGTCATGTTGGGCTTCTGGTTAAGATGGTGGCATAGGTAAATGCAGTACTCACATCACAAACACCTCCCACAACCACATCAAAAATATGACTAAACTACTGAATAAACATCATTTATAAATGCCTGAAATCTAGATGAATGGACTAAGGATGTAAAGAAGAAGCCACATCAAGGCTGGTAGGAGGGATGGAGATGTGGAAGAGCTGGTCCCAGCCTGTGTGGTGTATAAAAATAAGAAGAGATATCTTGGCTATGGAGCTCCCTGCTGAGGAATGAGGAGTCCCAGCCCCATACCTGGTCCCCCAGCCCAGGGTTATAGTGCTGGGAGGAAATGTCCCCATAACTTCTGGCTATAAAACCAGTGGGGGCTGAGACTGAGGGAAAGGGCGGCTTCTGGAGTCACAGGCAGCTCTCACACATGTACTTATGGATTCACTCCCTCTGAGCTCCAGCACAGGGTCAGCAGCTTACAAGGCACCAGGGACATACAGGGAGGAACCGAACTGTCTGGCATCAGGGTGAGAGCTGGAGGGGCAGTTTCTCCCAGACAGAAGTGCTGGCAGAGGCCATTATTCTTTTAATGAGACTTGCCTCCCATAGAGCCAATAGGTGGGCACCATATGAGTCTCCATCAACCCGGCTGTTACTATTCTCCCTGCCCTGGTGATTTCTTGAAATCCTGCCCCACCCAACTTTTGAGACTACCGAGCTATTTCCAGTGGCTTTTCCACACAAATGGCCTGCCATGGCTCATTCTTCAGACTTTCCTAAAATCTCCCAAACAAGCAGCATCTGGCCTTGGTGGGTCCCATAACTCTCACTAAGTGGTCCCAGCCCTGGCACTAGTGGCAGTCAGCCTTGGTTTGCAGCTTGACCTCTCTTTAGCACCACTAAGCCCAGCACAAGTAGTAGCCATCTGCAGGTCACTTTGTAGCTCATGCCAGGTGGTCCCAGACAGGTGGTGGCTCACCTTGGCCTGCACCTCCTGGGAGAGTTTCAGATAACTTCCAAGCTCCACCCAATCACCTCCATAAGTGACATGTTCAAGGGGTGGATTCAGCAGGCACAAGAGCCTTACCGAAGTAAGTCCTGCTCCATGGGTCAGGCCCCTGTACAGCTGATTCTCCATGGTGGCTGCAGCCAGTCCTTGCAGGCAATTGGCCTAGTGGTAAATTCACCCCATAGACATTCTAACAGCAATCAAGGTTCAACTACAACAAGAGGGTATACACAACTTACACGGGGGAGAGGGGCACACCTGGAGTATCCAGCTCAGGTGAACAAAGAAGCTGTACCACTCTACCCTACAGGACAACTACTACATTAAGCCACTCTTCCAAGCCCTGGAAAGACAGCAGCTCTACCTACTACATAGAAACAAATATAGGGAGGCTGCCAAAATGAGCAGACAAAGAAATATGCCTAAATGAAAGAACAGAAAAAAAATCTAGAAAAAAGAAATAAACGAAATGGAGAGAAGCAATCTACCAGATCCAGAGTTTAAAACACAGGTTGTAAGTATGTTCAATGAACTTAGGGGAAGAGTAGATGAACACAGAGAGAACTTCAACAGCATAAAAAAGGACATGAAAACCATCAAAAAAGAACCAGTCAAAAATGAAGAATACATTAACTGAAATGAAGAATAATGTAAAAGGAATCAACAGCAGAGTAGATGAAACTGAGAATCAAAACAGTGATTTGGAATACAACGAAATAAAAAACACCCAATCAGAACAGCAAAAGAAAAAAGAATAAAAAAAAAATGAGGATAGTGTAAGGAGCCCCTGGGACAACTTCAAGCACACCAACAGTTGCATCATGGGAATGGTTGGAAGGAGGAGAGAGAGCAAGGAATTAAAAACTTATTTTAAAAAATAATGATGGAAAACTTTGCTAACCTGGTAAAGAAAATAAGCATACACATCCAGGAAGTGTAAAAAACACCAAACAAGATGAACCCAAAGAGGCCCATGCCAAGACACATTATAATTAAAATGGCAAAGGTTAAAGACAAAGAACTTTTAAAGCAGCAAGAGAAAGGCAGTTAGTTATCTATAAGGTACCTCCAATATGACAGTCAGCTGATTTCTCCACAGAATCTCTGCAGGCCAGAGAGACTGGCAAGAAATACTCAAAGTAATAAAAATCAAGGACCTATAACCAAGATTACTCTATCCAGTCAAGTTATCATTTAGAATCAGAGAATAGATAAAGAGCTTGCCAGACAAGAAAAAGCTAAAGGAGCTTACCACCACTAAATGAGTATTACATGGAATGTTAAAGGATCTTCTTGAAGTAGAAGAAAAAAAGAAAAAAATATGAACAATAACATGGCAATAAATACATATATATCAATAATTGAATCTAAAAAACAAAATGAATAAGCAAGCAGAATAGAAACAGACTCATAAATACAGAGTACATTTTGATGGTTGCCAGATGAGACAGGATTTGGGAGGCTGGGTGAAAATGGTGAAGGGATTAAGAAGTACAAAATGGTAGCAACAGAATAGTCTTGGGAATATAAAGTACAGCATAGGGAATATAGTCAATAATATTCTAATAACTATGTATAGTGTCGCATGGACACAAGATTGTTGGGATGATCACTAATATACAATGTCTAATCACCGAGGCGTATTTTTGAAGTAAATGTAACACTGTATGCCAACTGTAATTGAAAAATTAAAAAATGATTAAAAAAATAAATAGAGTGGTCAAGTTTAAATAAATTAGTATTCCATTGTATGATAGCATCCTGTAGAAACCAAGTCTTAGTGAGAATATAATAGAACATTTTTTCTTTTTAATTTTAGTTGGTAGTTTGAGAGTTGGGGTTCCTGGGTTTTTGCACACTTTGATGGAATATATTGCTAATGGAAGTATTCAATTCTAGAAATCTCTCCATGATATTCTATAGTCATTATACAGAAAGACTTCTACAGCAGCTGAAGAAAATTGGACAATCAAGACAGGTGAAGAGCATGAACATCTACAGAATGCTGTAGACCAATGTTCTGTGCCCCCCTCTCTCTCTCTCCTCTCTCTTTGTTAGTTCAGCATTTGACCAGAGGAATGGGTTTTCAGCCTTAACTGAATTAGGGTAAAACTAACTCTTCTTATTGCCCTTTGATGAATACTACATTTTAATTAAAATAGTAATTTAAATAGGTAATAGGTGACAATTAGATATGGAATGGTTTTAAATATTAGGGGGTTAAAGAAATAAGGTTACCTATGAAATCAAAATATCAAACCTATAACTGCTGAAAGAAAAAAAGAAGTTGCTGATAATTATTGAATCATTTAAAAAAAATAGTCCAAAAAGATTCCTCACTGATACATAAGTTCTAAAAAAATAAATATTTTTAATAAAGAGGTATATGGCAAAGTCGTAAGCTACAATAGAAAATGTAGCAATACAAAATTGAAATGAGGATGTACTCAAAAGAACAAAAGGATGGAAAGAGAACAGAAGATTAAACAGCATTATCTTAGTATGCTGTTTCAAACCAAACACAATGTTTAACTTACAAAATATATATCAAATCCATCTTCTCCAGGGTGGGATGAAAAAGCAGATCAAGAAATATTTGTAAAGACAAGACTGGCCTTGAAAAAGCTGTAGGGTGCTCAGGGGGATTTCTCTCATTCTGACTCTGACCAGCATACTAATTGTTAAACTAGATAAGAATGAAGGACTTTCATATCCCAAAAACAAAAAATCTCCATGAAGAAATTGTGTAAATGAGTAAATGAGATGGCTTTAAGAGATGATCCTATAAAATCCTAAGCAGCATTATTCTCAGTAAGGAAAACAGATATACGTTGCCCTATTCCTACCCTGAATTATGATTCCCTGGAACCTTTAAATGTTCGATCAGTGCAAATATATTTGAAAAGTAGTTTATAAATGCTGATCATCTTAGTTCAAGCATTTTCTGCAAAATCATAGGGATTTGTAGCTCCTTTTATGTTTTAGGCTTCGTTATCCTTTTTTTTAAAAAAATATTTTATTTATTTTTTAGAGAGAGGGGATGGGAGGGAGAAAGAGAGAGAAACCTCAGTGTGTGGTTGCCTCTCACGCACCCCTACTGAGGGCCTGGCCTGCAACCCGGGGATGCGCACTGACTGGGAACGGAACCAGCGGCCCTTTGGTACAGAGGCCGGCACTCAGTGCACTGAGCCACACCAGCCAGAGTTGGGCTTAGTTGTCTTTGATTGTTATAATCTGGGGAAGGTAGTGGCTTTTTAAAAATCATGAAGTCAGCTCCTGTTTCCTTAGATTCCATGTCAAATGCTATAATGAGCAAAGCAAAATAAAAAAGACTTTCAAGCATATTTTGTTTCTATTTTAAGGTAAGATTAATTGTCCCCTAGTCTTGTGTAAACTTGAATTAAATAAATACAGGTCGTTATACAGTCTGGGTCAACTCTCATACACTAAGTTCCCATTTTTATACCTCACATCACAGATGTACTCCAAAAGGGAAAACAAAACTCAAGTGAGAAACTTGTAGCATTTCTTACAAATAAGAATTCATTTGGGAGCAATATGCCTTGGTTAGTATCTACATTTTTAAAGCTCCCTTGCTGAGAGATGTGACCTTATGAAACAGACCAATTAGAAACTGGCTGATGTTATTAGGAAGGGTATTTACCTCAACCTCAGTGACATTTATGCCATGCCTAATGATGTCTAAGGAGAGAATGTGTCTCTCCAATAGCAGGGAGGACTGATCAGTTGTTCACAAAAGCCCAGTTCTTATCCTCTGTTTTGTCTTGACCAATCTTTTGTCAGGCTTTTCCCCTTCCTATGGTCCTTAAACTCTGTGTGCCCCAAATGCAAGTAAGCACCAAAAAAGTGCACTCTGCTCCTCTTATCAGCTTCTCCTAAAATCGGACCAGCTACAATGAGGTCCTTTTCGTGTTACACCCTACTGGTTATTTCTCCTTATGTGTCTGGTTTCTACATAAAAGATTCTGCCTATCTCTGCTTTCTCCTTGTTTACCCTTAAAATGAAAAGTTGTTTTTGTTTGTTTGTTTGTTTGTCAGATGCTTGCAGATTTTGGAGACTGGATTTGTTTGTATTTGATAGCAGGATTCACTGTAACACAATTTGTAATATGAAGAATAAACAATGAACAAATAAATATAAATATGGGGGAAATATTTAAATATCTGTGAGAAGAAGAATGGGAAAAATAAGATCATAGTTTATTAATTCAGAAAATAGAATAATACTCAGTAGATAAAATGACTGAACTAGAGCTACATCAATTCCAAAGCAACATCAATTTAATATAGATTATTTAAGGGGGAAAAGAAAATGGTGGAAATCACAGTATGATGCAATTTACGTAAAGCCCCAAAGTTTCCAAAATAGACTATATTTTATATGTTCAAACATATACACATGAGCAGTAAAGGTAATGTATTAATAGGCACCAACTCTATCTGAGGAGAAAGAGTAGAGAATGTTTGGGCAGGGAGATGAAGTAGGTATTAGTTATGTTGGTAAATCATTATTTCTGCATGAAAAAATACACATGCAGCACGGTGTTAATATTTCTTCAATCTGGGTGACAGGCACATGGGAATTTATTATGTTACTCTGCATGTTTTATGTATTTCAAGTATTTCATAATAAATCAAACAAACATAGAAGGGAAATAGAACACCAGGGACCACTGACAAGTAAAAAAATTGTCCCTGAACTAATATTCCCAAGCAAATGCAAATGCAAATACGAATGCAAATGCAAATACGAATGCAAATGCAAATACGAATGCAAATGCAAATGCAAGGACTTTACCTGTAATTCTTGATCTGTATCTGTAGAAGGGATCCACAGAAGAATTTCTAGATCCTTGTAATCAATTTTCTGTTGAACCTTAGTCTAATTTTCTTATCACTTTGACTCATTTATTAAAGACAGAAGTTGTACATGTATGGGTATCTCCAATAACAACCTCTTTTTATTTTATTGAAACAGAAAAATCAAGCACTAATAATTTTCAATTAAATGATGGTTTAAGAAAGGGATATTTTTATATGTTATTTATTTTGGTCCCTTATTTCAAATAAGGGGTTTTTGCTAATGGAGAATGGAAAATAGCCACAGATCTTTAACTCCATCTGCTTGTCTTGGGAAGGAAAAATCAATGTGTGGTAGTGAAGGGCAGCTATCTTTGAAGTTTTTAATCATGTAACCCTCAAAAGGATATTTGAAAATTATGCACCTTCTGATTTTAAAACTTGCATATATAGACAAAATCTTAACCTTAAATATGTGCTGAGAACATGCTTTAATTCTGTGGTTGCCTGGTTTTGCTTTAATTCCTTTTGAATACATACACATAAATTTCAAAGGAATTAAAGTTCGTCCAAAGCCTTTGCTTTTGTCTTGTTTTATGTTAGCAAAAAGTGTTTTTTAAAAAATTGTATTCAACAATGTGAGAGTAAAGAGGTGAATGTAGTGCTTTCCTTGTAGGAAACCTAACCCCACAACCATTATTTTCAAAATTTGGCTCATATGGTATCTTGGAACTGTTGGAAATAGAATTTACTGAAGTAAGAGAGAAGACATTATTTATCACATATAATTAAATAATAGAACTAATGGAGATGTGCTAAAGAAATAAAATTATCCCTGCACATGAGAGTGTTCACAAACATTTTATACATTATCAAAAGGCAATGCTTCACACTTCCATGATACCTTGTTTTGGTGAGTCAAATGGAATAGGTTGCAAATATAAAAAAATACAATGGCTATGCAAAGACACGGCTTCTTTAAAAAAAATTTAGAAGTATAACTTTGCTTAGAAATGCACTCAATCGATCCTTGGCTATGTCAGTCACTAAGTAAATATGTAAGCATAGGAAAGTTACACAACTTCTCTATTCCTTCAGTTCTCAAGCGTGTTGTGGAAAATAAAGGCAATATTATATACGGAAGCATTTTATAAATGTGAGGTGCTGATTTTATCCTATTGGACCTAAATTATGGAAAACTATTTTTTTTTATAATAAGAAAATAGATAATAGATCATTATTATTTCCCTGGGAAGAATAATTTTCCCTTGCATGTTCAGTGATGTAACAATGGATGGACATTTTTTTTGTAAATAATTTTAATAATACTGTTTTACCTGAAAGAATATGTACATATATGATTTGAAGAAGTAATGTGTGAACATGTGTGTGTATGTGTATGTTCTTAGAGGGCAGCAGTGGTAAGAAGAGAAACACCAAAAAAGGAAAGTAAGACATTAAAAATATATAACAGTTAAAACAAATAAAACAAACTAACAGTATTAAAGTTTGGAACATAGAAATTTATCCAGGTTTTTTTTTTTTTTCCATCAGGGATCCTGGTCAACAAACAACAAGCTTTGGATGGGAATACAATACCAAGGTATCACAAAAAGAAAAATAAGCTACCGAGTACCTAAGACATCTGTCAGGATGCTTTAATTTAGATCCATAGAAAATGTGCTATTTATTGTCCATCTGCTTCTCAACCTCAAAAAGTTTAGCGAATACAAACTAAAGAGAGGGTTACAATGACTTTATAGAGCTTGAGCAAGAAAAATAAAAATTAGAAAAAAACTAATTACCTAAAAATCTACTTCTGATTATATATTGCTTTACCTTACAAAACCGAAACAAAATAGAGTGGTAATTACAGGGAGACTGGCAGGAACCTTGAGATAGTTAAGAGAAGTATCAACGTGGCCTAATACCCCGTGCATAATTTGGAGCCCACCTACTTTATGATCTTATTGTTTATATCTATGTCCCTTGTTTATTACATCCTATATTATCTGTGCACTTTCTTCTTTTGAGCATTTCCATTTGCTGTTCTGTTTTTCCAGGAACATTATTACTTCATCATTCAAGTATCTGCTCTTTTGACACTCCTCAGAGAAGCATCCCTCGAACAGCCTATCAAAAGAGTCAAGCACTCTGTTTTATACATATTTTTACCCTACTTTATTGTTTTGCAGACCCCTTAGGACTACCTGACATTTTGTTATTTTTTTGTATGTACATTATATGATACTTCCTATTTTATAAGCTTTGTAGAATATAAATACATCTCCGAAGTAAGGTAATCTATAATCTTTGGCATACAATGCCTGGCAATTGGTAAGAAATTATCAAGTTAATTTTCAGGATATAATCAGGAAACATAAACTATACAATAAATTGGAAGTTTTATAATTAAAGAATCAAGAACTAGAACGTGGGATTCGTATAATGGGAGATTGACTACCAAGTTACAAAGAGAACCCTAAAGAATAAAGAGAGAGTAGATATTCGGAGCAGCCGCTACCCCCAGGACTAAGAGATAGAACTCAACAAAGAGACGAATCTGGAAAAGGGGTCCTGGCGCAAGGGCTGACATCTAGATCTCATTGAAGGGAGGAAAGTTATAGCCAATAGGATGCAGGGAAGTTCTGGGAGGCTCTCTGCTTGCGGGAATTTCTGAGTCCACATTCTGGGATGGTGGGGGATGCCATATATGGCGAGACATTGTGCTGTGGAAATCACCTTCTAGGCAGCAAGGGAAAGCTGTTAACAAGCAAGTGGTACAGAGAGACTCTACCACTCCCTGGGGTGGTTCATTAAGATGCTGTGATCTAGTTACTTGGGTAGTTGCCATGGGCGCGGCTGCACACTGCTGACTGCCACACAGCAAGGTAAGAGGCTGCACACCGAAGCAGCAAAAAGAGACTCTTTCTCTTCCAGGACCACTGAATTCTTTTTACTGACAAAGGTTAACTTTATTCCAGTTGACAAGAGACAAATATTCCAGTATCATAAGCAAAAGCATAAAGAAAAAACTTGGTACTTAGAGACAACATAGTTGTTAACTTCGGTCATTTCTTTGGGTTGTTAACGTCCATACATACCCTCCTGCTACATTTGCATTTCTGTGTAACAACAAAATCACTCTAGGTTTTCTACTAGCAAGATATAGCTACTTTATAACAAGTGAAGTTCTCAAACTTTCCCCCAAATGCACAGGCCCAACAATCACTGTATCTACAACTTTAGTTGGAGTACCACTGAATATCCAATTACCTGTACATTAAATTGTAAAGCTAATTATCAAAAACTTTATATAAATTATAATGGAAATAAAAAGACATACAGTAAAATAGTTCTTACAAATAACGCATCAAAGCCTGTCTGGAAAAAGTTCAGTTATCATTAATAAAACGAGAATGGTTTGTGTGATCTGGACGTAACTTGGTAGCCAAGGAGAGTGGACTGGAATGCGCATGTGTGAACAATGACGACTTCACTGCACTAGTCAGTGGGGGTGCTAAACATCACTGAGTGAGCATGTATACTGTGTGGCCATTGCATTCAAAATGACTGAGCGAATAGAGCAATGAATCTGCATCAAATTTTGCATTTAGCTTGTACAGTCTTACACAAAAACTATTTTGATGATTCAGAAGTCTGCAGCTATGGGCAACTGGTGATTGGCATTTCCTCATGACAACATACCTGCTTATGCATCACATCTTGAGTAGAGTTTTTTCTGTGAAATATCAAATCACTCAGGTGACTCAGCCCTCCTACAGCCCAGATTTGGTGCCCTGCAACATGTTCTTTCCAAAAACTAAAATCAACTTTGAAAGGGAAGAGATTTCAGACCATTAATGAGATTCAGGAAAATATGACAGGGCAGCTGATGGCAACTGGAACTGTGTGAGGTCTCAAGGTGACTTTGAAGGGGGCTGAGGCCTCATTGTCCAATGTACAATGTTTCTTGAATCCCCTTCAATAAATGTCTCTATTTTTCATATTTCATGGGTGGATACCTTCTGGAGAGACCTCAGTACACTGTCTTGTACAACATAGCCCTGCCCTTTCAGGGTATTGTCTCCCAAATGGTACTGCAAAGGAGACATAAGAAAGCCATTTCACCTTTCAGTTCATCTAACTGCCTTCAAGGGATGTGGCATGTTTTAAGGCACCTACTTCCACTGACGCTAGCCCCTTGCTATACTTCATTGGGTAAAATAAGTTCCGTGCTCAGAAGCAATGCTATGTGGAATGTCATTGTGCTTTATAAGATGTTCTCTTAGTTTCTGGATGTCAGTGCTGCCAAAACATCACAGTCAAGGAAGGAAAATCCATATCCAGAATACATACCTAATCCTGTAGAATCTCTTCCCAATCCATGGTGAAATTAATCTCATGAGATCAAATTGCAACAAAGTGATTGACTTTTACATCCAGGAAATTATAACCAATTTAGGGTTCAGTGTTCATCTCAACTATTGGAAAATTAAGCACTCATCAGTGTCATTAGCCAGGTCATGAATCATCGTTCATAAGGTCACTGGCATGCCTGGTCAAGGAGTCTGATAATCACAGAGTATGCCATTTTGTCCAACAAATTAGGAAGAACCTACCCTAGAGGAGATACCCTTTCTCAGACATTAACAGGAAGCACAAACTTCTTCACAGTCTGTACCCAATCTGAGAGGTTCATCTGTAACTCTTTCCAATATTCCTTTGTCACTAATTTTCTGATCCTATTCTTTTCAAGTCTGACCACCCAGCTGACCAGTTAGATACTCCCCATGAATTATTATAGATTTATGCTTCTGGCTATCTCTTACTCAAAGGAGACAGTTGAATATAAAGGTATCGTTTATAAAGTGTTTTAGATTGAGACTTTTTTTTTAACCACCTCTTTAAGAATTATCTCTTAGTGGGGCTACAGTGTCTTTCTTATGTGTTAACTTTTGGGTAATACTTGGATGTCACATAGAGCCATCTCCTACTCAGACTTGAAATTCTTTTCCTAGTCATCTGGTTTTAAGGAACACTCCACACCCCACGGAAAGAGATCAAATGAGATGAGGCAGTATCAAAAGAGCTGATGATATCAAATAAGTCAGTGCCAACTTCTTATAAATCTTAGTTATGTTGTCTGAACCTATTTGATCTATTTTTTTCAATCACAAAGAACTGTGCTATGATTTTCTGATTGTGCAAGTGCAATAAACATTCTTATTCACCAAGGGCACTTCAAGAATCACTGAATGTGATGGATCATAAGGTCCAAGTAGCAGGATAGTTTGAAGTGCAACTGGAATTTACAGCACAGTCTCCTCTTGCCCTGGTCCTGATTTGAAACTGGCAACCATGTGTGTGACTCTACATGGATCTAAGTAGCACATTCAAATATGGTTGTATAGTCTCCATAATCTAAACAACAACAACAATCACCTATCAATCTTTTATTGTGGTAGGAGGTATAAGGAGCAACAATATGTCTTTTACCAATGTCAGGAATATCTCTACATGCTGTAGACCACCAAACCTTCAGATGGGGGACAATGATGTAAGATTGTGAAAAATTTCAGTGAGATGAGGGGTCCTTTGAAGTTTTTTAGGGTTTCCAATCCACCTTCTAATCTGTACCCATCTGAGTGAGGCATTTAAAATACCTGCTGATTCTTGCTCATTAGATCTAGTTAATATAATATTGTCAATGTAGAAGCCAGTATCATGTTTTATGGAATTACAGAACCATCAAGACCTCTGTGGAGTATATTATCACATAGGACAGGGGAGTTGGCATAGTCTGTGACAAGATCGAAGGTCCCATCTTGGCACAGTCAAGTGATAGCAAACTGTTTTTTGGTTGTTCTTGTAAAATGGTATGGGGAAAAAGGCATTATTTATTCCAGTGAAGGTACTACATCTGGAAGAATAGCTGCAATTGGAATCACTATCCAATTAAGTTTCTAACAGTGCACAGTTATTCTCTAAGATATATCCTATACCTGCAAAGGCCAAACCAATGAATTAAATGGGAGATAGTTAGGCATCTACCCCATACAGTGTTACCACAAACTCCTGGACACAGGGAAGCTAGTTTTCTTAGAAAACAAGGTACTTCTACAAGTAAGAAAAGATCAAGTGATTTGTGGGCTCAAGGTGGTTTCAGGGTTTCAGATCCCTCTCTGTCTAAAATAATTGTCTGAATGTCACACAGGGAACTATGAAGGTTGAATTCAACTGATGATATAATTCAGCACCCAGTGCAATTATGTTTATATTTGATTTTTCAGTAATATTAGCTTCATAGTGAAAGATATAAGATACTAATTTAGTGCTACCATGGAAGTTTGCTGCTCGCCAGACATTTCTGAAACTAAGACTAAAGGACCCAATCTTGTCATTTTCTTACTGTAAGTGATCCTATGCACTCAGGTGATGCCTTCCATACCATAGTCCTTGTAGTCATCACTATGCCATAAAGGTCAAGTGTGACGTCTAACTGGGCTCCCAAGATACTTGCTTTAGTGATCATTTCATTATAATTAACCATAGTTTATAATTTTATTATTTGCTTTGCCACTTCATGTCCTTTGTTAGAAGAAACACATTTCCAGTTGATAAGGATTTCAGAACTGTCTTCTGGTTCAGAGTCATGACCAACCAATCCTCAAATCCCACCTTCCCAATACCAGTCCTATATTATTCAGTGGCCAAACAGGAGCCACAAACCAGAGAACAATTTAAACATAAATAGTATTATAAAGACTTATTAACAATTACAGGGGATTGCAGAAATGGCATATTAGCTGCCAAGGTGTATGATGAATTCCAAATGAAATAGGGGTATCAGATATAAAGAGAAGTGACTATTTTTAGGGTTAAAGCAAAGTACCAATTTAAGGAACAAATCTGACAGCTAATCCCCACCCCCAGACCTCCTCAGAGAGGGTATAGCTATGATCTACCAGGTAATAAAGATATTCTTTTAATTGCAGCACTGGTAGAAATATCTAGGAATAATCCCCTGGTGGATCCTGGGAAGCCAACTACATAAAGGTTCTGTGCTGTGCAAATGCCTGGGAAAAAAACAGACAAAGTCATCAGTGGGGACATGATGTACCTGGAATCCCCTGGCAACTAGTAGGGAGGGGCATGGAGAAGTCTACAGGAAAATGGCATGTATAAAACTCACAAAAAGTCAATCATTATTAGTACTATCCTGGGAAGATTCTCTCTGTGATTTGGGGGATGCTGTCTATGGGGAGGTGACATGCACAGTGGCCACTTCTTGCTGCAAGAGAGGGCACAGAGGAACCATAAAGAGGTACCTGTTTAGTGCCTACTTACAAAGTTTAAGATTATGCCACCTGGTAATGAAGAAGTTTTTCAGTATCACGGGCAGAAAAATGAAGAGTACATTTGGATCTGAGAGGCAATACATTGATAACTAACACACCAAGCATTAGAAGAAATGAAACCAAATGCCACAAAGCCAAGAGAAGTAGCAGCATGAACTAACCAACTGTATGACAAATGATTTAGCATTGGCAGACTAGAACTTTATGATTACTCAGTTCAAAAGAATAAAAGAAAACATAGAATGTTAAGAAAGTGTTGGAATATATAAGAAATCTACTGGGTATTCTAGAATTGAAAAATATAACAAAGTTAATTTTTATTAAAATGTAAAACCACAAAAATTAAGGGTCATCGAGGAATATGTATAAAGGACCCATGGACAAAGCCAAAGGCGGGTAGGATTGAGGATGGGAGGCGGGGGAGGGTGGGGCGGGGGAGAGTGGTGATGGGAAAATGGAGACAACTGTACTGGAACAACAAAAAATTGAAAAAAATAATTGTAGAGAAAAGAGGAATCAATAGATGGGGTTAATAACATTTATTAAAAAGCATATAATTAGGAAACTTGAAACTAGGCCAGTGGGAAATATCCTGAGAAAAACAAAAGAATAGAAAGCCAGTAAAGGCTATATGACAAGACACTGTGAAAAAATTAACACATTTAACAGAAGTCTTAAGAAGAAAGACAAGACAAAGCTGGAGAGAAAACAACTGAATAAATACTGGCTCTTTTGACTTATTAGGAATGGATGGTACTAGCTTCAAATGATCTCTCATTAAGTGTAGAATCTGTTCTTTCATAGAAGACCAAGATGTGTCTCTTTTTCCCACCATGTTAAGAGAACACGTCAAATTTCAGAATATGATGGACAGAGAAGTTGAATAGGTAGAGATTTAGAGGATTTCAAAGACTAGAATGCTGTTCTCTAAGACTTAGAGTGCCACTAAGACAATTTCATAGAATATTATTGTAATTATATCATAAAGGGAGTTTATTTTTGAAGTTCTGTATTTGTCTTTTTATCCTGTATAATGACTAAGAGTATAAAAGATTCTATATAAATTATTTGAGTAAGCAATCAATCTTGCAAAGTAGCTACCCCAGTAGCTTGCATAATGACTAATGACTTCAGAATTGTCCTGGAAGAAATGAAGATATTATTGAGCATATAAAAGCTTTCAAAGATGAGATTACATACTACTATTTGCCTACACAAGGTAAAGTTAGGACACAAAACTCAGAAGGCATCATTACCATATGTAACTCCTTTCTGAACAAATTTATTTCCTGTTCCTTCTCTTGAAGATTTCATTTCAGATAATGCTTGTAACATAGTAATAAGTTCAATTCTTGGGTTACAGAGCCTACTTTGAATTTAAGTAAATGCTGATTCATAGTCCATAAAAATATTTACTTGTGGTTTAAGCAAGAGAAGCAGTAAAACTTTCCTGTATATCCCAGGAGAGTTAGTCTTCTTTGATTCAGTCTCTGAAATTATTAATGAGAGTAGAATATAACAAATATAACTCAGAAAATACTAAAATACTGAAATTGTTTACAAATAACTTGAAATGTAATTTCAACTTTCTGATTGTTGCCTGTTAAGGAAGAAATTGCCACTCAATATTTGAAATAAAACTGTTTTATTTCTTGATCAGTAATAAACAGTTGTGCTTTAACACACTCTATTTCTGAACAAAAAACCACTGCTGATCTTATATATGGGTTTTGGGAAAGTGTATATCAGAAATTAGTGTGCTGTTAGAAGCCAGACTGTTCAGGAATTAGATGACCTTTGGCCTCAGTTATTGGATTGTGGTTGCCACCAATTGACTGACCTTCAGAGTGTGGGACAGCCTCTTGCTGTGGGACAGTTGAAGTTCTCACTGGTTGATTGGAAGGGTTTTAAAATTGGTTTTCGAAGTATTTTTCTATTAATATAATAGTAATTAATCACCATAATAATTGATATATCTGTAGGAGAATAGAAACTTTTATTTCCAAGTTTAACAACAAAAAATATATACCTTTGAAATAACTGGAAATTCAGCCTTCTCTATTTCCATTGTCTGATGCACTAAATAACAAAAGCAACAGAGGAAAAGAATATGCAGTTTAGCTGCACAGATAGGAAGAGAGTAAACAAATCTGTGTGGGAGTGCAGTAAATAGTCGAGTTTCATTAATCTGCATATAGTGTATCCTTGTTATGAGTTAACTGCAACAATTTTAAATTAATTAGAGAAGGAAATTGAAGTAGCTGCCCTTTTATAGGAAATGAAAAAAAGATAAACATATTTATTTTAATCACATTTGCAATAATGAACTGCCCATCATGTTTATCATCTTCCATCTGAATATGACATATTCTCCTATTAATACCTCTCAAGTCCAATTGTATATAAGAAGCCTAAAACCACAATCGGAAATTTAGTTTACTTTGTGGTGAACAAATGACATATTCAAAGTTTGTGCAATATTCTACCAAGAGGTTGAACTTTTATTTTCCTTTAGAGATCTTCTATTTCAATCTAATTAATGTAAATACAAAAACCAAGTATCTTCCATATAATTATCTTCAAAAATTAACTGCTGTGCTAAAGAGAATTGAAGGATGTTGTTGCAGTAGAGATGGAGACGGGGGATGGAACTAAATTTTTTGGAACCCCTGCTATTTTTCCAGACACTATTCTAGGTAATTGGCTTGTTTTTTCATGATACCTATTTAATTTTCACAGTGGCTGTCCTATTTCCTTTATGAAAAACATCACATATAAATAAATCCTGATTGTTAGACATTTTATATGTGAACTATATATGAATCAGAGAGATCTGATAAATTTCTCTAGTCAAAAAATAAATTGGGGGAGCTGGGGCTCAAACCCAGCCCCAACTAACAAACATATGATGAAATATAATAAAACACATTGCCCCTATCCCATTTTATTACATTATGGTGAGTTATTGTATGAGGTGAATATCAAGAATGTTTAACTATGGGACTTCCGATTTCTATTATCTATCTTATACATGATATTGTGGGAGAAACAACTGAATTTGCCAAGTGGGGTGACAGTGACTCAGTTACACTCTTTAGCAAATATTATTTATGGAGGTTCCCCTTGCCAGCATATTGAGCCATATACTATGCACAGTGAAGTGCGTGCCCTGGAGGAACTCAAGCAGGGAAGCTCTAATCGTCTATTTTGTTTTTTAAAGTGTTGGCATTCAGTTTATTGGAAGGTACATGATAGAATGATGCTTCCCCCTTTTCAGTAAATGATGCCACATTTCTTGTTGTTTTCCAATTTTCTAGCTCTCTTTAGTGCTCCATGACTTTCCAGCTACAATTGTGACTGTGCAGGGAAGTTCATTAGTCAATTCTCTCAATGCCTAGGGATCTATTTTATTTGGTCCTGCTGGGTTTATGTATGTTCACATTTTTAAAAAAGTATTCCCTGATGAATTTTAGTCAGTAGTTATTTTTTTCATTTCTTTTCAATTCTGTAAACTTCATTTTCTCTGCCAGGATTGTTTTCTTAGGTTATTATACTGTCTCCAGTTTTTATTTTCTTCTTGTTTCTTGTGAATCATGGGCTTTAAAAAATTAGCTAATTTTCTCATCTCTGGAAAAAACTGCTCATTTCTCTACTTTTTTTCTTTTTACTCTTGGAATCTATGGTTTTGGGTATAACTTTAAATTCTGTTATTGCGAGCGCTCCTTTACCCTCACCCATATTCTGCTTCACCTAGTCCCATTCCTGTTCCACTACCTTTACTTCTTAAGCACATTGGCATTCACCCTTCTGCTCATTAGCATATGGATACTCCACCTCACAACTTGTATACTTAAGTCCTCTACTGCATTGCTTGATGGGAAATATTCATAGTAGAAAAAAGAGCAATGTGGTATGTGATGTATGTGTGTGTATGTGTGCACACACACATAATTAACAAGGGGGTTGTAAATCATGAAAGAACTTTTTGTTGCTTAGCACAGTAAGTCCAGGATGCAGATGCCTAAGTTTATAGTTCATGAATAATGGCCCCTACCTGTTAACAATGTTTCAGGTTTTGTATTAGGGCCCTTTATACATATACCCTGTTTAGCAAATGGAGAGGAGCTACCAGTAGTGAAAGAACAAGCTGAACCAGAGGTACACGTGGTTCATATGGAGCTGTGTTTCTGACCTCATATATTGGCAATTCCTCTTCCATCTTAAATATTACTTTGGGGAACCAGCCAAACTTAGCCCCTAATCTGTTCCTTCTTTTTCTCTATCTGAAGTTGCTGTACAATTGGTATTTGAAAATAAAGAACAATATCGTCCCTGGGTTTCTTTTTATGTGTTTTGTCAATCTTAACAGGTCAAAAGCCTTTGCTACAACACTGAATATATGGTAGAATGAGAGTTCACAGTGGAATAAGCTACACACATATCGAGTATACACTCAAACCAAATATTATGGTAAAGCACTTGTTGGCAATATGGGATACTGGTTCTCGTTGGCTAAAGGTTTATGGTGTAGTTTATTGGACTAGTTGTTACACATGAAGAATGCAAGACTACAATCAAAGCACAGGGAAATTATATATTTATATTGCCCTTTAGTGGCACATGCTGTATAATTTAATCATCCATAGTCACACCCTGCCTCTTATATATCTATGTCTATATACATATATTCATTCATGATATTTGATTAATATACTTAAATAGCATTTTGGAACTACTTTAGACAAATATAATTTTAAGCAAAGTATGGGGGCTTTAAAATATCTTTTATATACATGTGTGTATGCATATATATATATATACATATATATGTGTGTGTGTGTGTGTGTGTGTGTGTGTATATATATATATATCTTTGTTTACAAATTCTACTAACATTTATTGGGTACCTAACCTGTACCATTTGAATCACATATATTAACCCTCTCAATAATATGATTACATCGAGATTATAAATTTATCAAGGTATATCATAGAACAAAATGTAACAAAACAGAGAATATTAGCATTGTCCTTGTGTGAGTCACTGTCAGGAAAAGTAAAGGCAAATGAATAGATATGCAGTTTAAGAAACAGGAGAGAAAGTATCAATTCGTAAAGCACCAAATCACAAGTTTTAGCTCTTGAAATAAGGGAGAGATAGAATAGAAAAATATTATCAAAGATGTAATTCAGGATGATGTTTCAGAGTTATAAAGGACAATTGACATTCTTATTATATGCCTAGACAATAATGAAAAAGGTCATTCCTAGATAAAACATTTTGAAAAACAAACCTTCTAGGGTATAAAATTAAAAATAAAATCTAACAGTAAGCAATTAAACAAAATGAATAAAATAAATACACTAAAATATAATCTACAAAAGGAAAATAATTAGCCCAGCATCAAACATATCACCAACACTTGTTGCTAAAAGTACTAGAGAAATCCCCTAAAATACAATGGGAAAACCAGTATTCAACTCTGAAATTTATACCCAAATAATATTTTCACTCAAAGATGAAGGTATCATAAATGAACTTAAGATATATAATAACTATGACTATATCTCAGAGATTTAAAAAATGACTTTCTGTTTAGGTTTTTCCAGTACAGTATTTACTTGATATTAATTGCATTCCTCAATCTAAAGTACATCACAATCATGTACATTTTTATTTCGTTATGTTTATTTGATAATTTTTGGTACACTTCAACCCCACTCCAATACTATTTTCTATATATATAGATTATGTATTTAAATTCAGCCTCTCTTTAAAAAAAAAAGATTTTATTTATTTATGTTTAGACAGAGAGGAAGGGAGGGAGAGAAAGAGAGGGGAGAAACATCAATACATGGTTGCCTCTCGGGCACTCCCCACTGGGAACCTGGCCTGCAACCCAGGCATGTGCCCTAGACTGGGAATCGAACCAGTGGTCCTTTGGTTTACAGGCTGGTGCTCGATCCACTGAGCCACCCCAGCCAGGGCTAAATTCAGCCACTTTCATATTTTAAATACTATGTCCTTTTCTCATAAATTAGGCCCTAATCTAATAGGACTGGTGTCCTTATAAGAAGAGGAGGAGACACAAGGGGAAAGGCCATGAGAGAAGGTGGCCATCCACAAGCTAGGAAGGAAGGGCTCATCAGAAACCAGCCCTGCCAGCTCCTTGATCATGGACATCCAGCTTCCAGACTCTGAGAAAATACATTTCTGTTGTTTAAATGGCCTCCTCTGTGGTATTCTGTTATGGTAGCCAAGTAGACTAATTCAGTATTCATATTACACATATTTGACAAAAGGCATATCTAGAATATAAAAAACCCCTACAATTCAAAAAGTAAAAGATCAGCAATCTCATTTAAAATGAGCCAAATACTTAGATGTTAAATAAAACAAAATATCCAAATGACCAATAGACAAATGAAAAGATACTCAGACTATTTAGCAATCAGAAAAGTTCAAGTTAAAAATGCTGCTACAGTAATTCACATCCTCTAGAATGGCTGAAATTAAAAGGCTGCCAGCATCAAATATTGCCCAGTATGTGGAGCAAATACAACTCTCATACACTGCGAGTAGCATTATAAATTGATACATGGCTTTGCATAACTGTTTGGCAATTTCTATCACAGTACACTAAATATGTGAGTATTTCATGATCTACCAGTTATACTCCTGGTATATGTCTATGTCACAAAAGGGCATCCACAAGAGTATTCATGACACTTTTATTCATAATAGGCGAACACTGGAAAGAATTTAAACATTCAACGAGAGAATAGGTACATTGTTCAATTTTCAAACTATATGATAATACTCAGGGATAAAGAAAAGAAACTATAGTTACATGTAACAACATAGGTTCATCATCACAGCCATACTAATGAATAAAAGAAGCTAGAAACATATATATCTATACATAAATATATAGAGATAGATATAGGTAGATACACAGATATACAGATATATCTAGATTTAGATAATACAGAAATATAGATATAGATATAGATGATGATATAAATATATAGATACAGATATCCATTCCTAGGTGCTGGACATCTAGACTGTTTCCTTTGTGCTGCTCCCTATACATGCTCTTTTTGCATTTTCTCTGGTATTTGGCCTGAAGTGTTATATACTCAAAATTATTTAGAAAGAAAAATATTCAGAAACCATACAAGATATATATATATTTAAAGAGAAAATAGTAAAATATATACAAAAGTAAATGCAGCCTTAATACACTCTTTGGCTATATAGTAAATTATATGTTTATATTCATAATAATTTAAACCATTTGTCAATTTCAACATTAAAATTAATTTATGAATGAAATATAGAAGGCTTACATATTTATAAAACATAATATACATGTTATGCATGTTTATATATGTAGGTAATGCATGCTGTGTGCCTTTATCATACGGAGGTAAAAGGAAGAGGCTGGCGTGTAGGCAGTAGAAGGCCTAGAAGGAGGAGAAGGATCCTTAACTTATTAGAGGAGAATCCTAGAGAAATTATCTATATTTGATGGCACTAGAAGTCAGGTTTATATGCTACACAAAGTCATTGAAGTACATGGTACATAATTGTAGTGAGTAACCATGTTGAGGAAAAGGAAGCCGGGAATCATGCGTGACTAAGGATGTAAGAGTATAACAAATCCCCATTTATTATAATAGGAGTGGGTTACATAATATCTAAAACTTGTTAATTAATGATCTTAGTAAAAATACTTTGGAGATGTAAAGGTCCCAATTTCAATTCAGGGGAGTCGGGGGAGAGACACCCCTTCTCCTTAAGCAATTCTTGGATACCAGTAGGATGTCAGAAAATTCAACTCAGTTCTGACACTATCTACCTAGAAATAGCATCAGATTTCACAGGATAAGGCTTCACTCCTGCTGCTGCCACCCCCTCTTCAGACACCAACTGCTAACCTAGGTGGCTATTTGTGCTTTTGACCAGTTGGCTTTAGGTTGGAGGTTCCAGTGACCCCCTCCAATTTTAGATGCCAATTACAAGCCAAAGTTATTACTTGTGTTTGATCTACTGGTTATGTTAAAGGTCCCTAAAACCCCTCTTCAGGTTTGATTTACTTGCTAACAGAACTCTGAAAAACGCTTAACTCACTAGATTACTTGTTTCTTATAAAACAATATAACTCACAAACAGCCAGAGGGAAGCAATGTACAGGGTGAGATGTGGGGAAAAGGTTGAAAGCTTCCATACTCTGGACGCACTGTTCTCCCAGAACCTCCGCACGTTCACCAAGCTGAAAGCTCCTTGAACCCTCTCCTTTCGCATTTTTATGGAGGCTTTATTACATAAACATGATTGATTATGCCACTGGTGATTGATTCAGTCTCTGGCTCCTCTCCCCTCCAAGGGGTTCATCGGTGGGACTGAAGGTTCCAACCCTCTAATGACCTAGTTGGCTCCACTAGTATCCAGCCCTCGCTTTTAGGCTCATTCCAAAGTCACCTCATTAACATAACAAAAGACACCTCTATCCTTTTCCCCACTTAGGAAATTACAAAAGGTTTAGAAGCTCTGTGCCAGAAATGAGACAAAGACCAAATGTATCTTTCTTATTATAAGTTATAGTACAGGAGGTAATTACCAGGAAAGTTTAACACAGAGATAAAAGAGTTAAAATCTGAACACTTTTTGGAACAAAATTGGGGATTGGAAAAACAAAAAGGTTTGTTTTCATTGTGAGCCCTTCAGTAATATTAACATTTTTAATGATGCACATGTTTAATTTTGATTATTTAAAAGCTACTTGTATACTTACTTGGCAACCATTCATGTGCATAAATAGCATAAATAGTAAATAAATCTATTTGACAGGCAGTTTAGTATGTAGGATAACAAAACAGATGACCCCAAAATATGCCACTTCGGCACGCTGATTATTTTGATCTCAAGGCAATGGGGATCTTTCAGGCTCAAGAGAAACTTCTGTCCCTCTCTCAACTATCTCGGAGAATCTAATTTGGGGGTCATTTCCAAAACGAAAGTTGCTCCCACAGATAAATGTTATGGGACAATACATCAGTGTGGCTAGGTAATCATCAGTTACCATCGCCCTTTCCTGAAGCCGCAAGCCCTCACCTGTTCTTTAGCTCAGGATGGCATGCAGGCCTCATTTTACCTTCCTGTTACTGAGCCTCTCAGGTATGTGGGGGCTCCGACTCTCTCATGTATGTGCTGTTCCCATAAACGCACAATTAAATTTGATTTTTTGTTGTTGTTGTTAATTTGTCTCCTGTTGGTTTGATTATTAGGTCAGCTGGAAGAAACTTTGTAAGGTGGAGGAAAACTCTTTCTCCTTAATAATAATAATAACTATTTAAAATAAAACACAGATACTCTTTTACCCAGCAATTCTACCAACAGAAATTCATCATACAGATATTTTTATCTGAAAGTACAATGATACAAATTTGAATATTCATTGTAGTGTTTCAGTAAAGGACATAAGTATCTTTCCATAGAAATTCATTGTGGTTTTGACACATGCATGGATTGAATTATTCCATTTTATTTTAACCTCCCTGTACTGTTCTGGAGTATTTTAAGGTTTGCTGTTATTACATAAAGTGAGAAAAGTTGCAGGATGATATTATAGAATGTCTTATGTACATAAAATAAGTTTATTATGAACATACATATGTATATACACAGCATTTACATGCAAAAGTATTTTTTGAGGGGGGAAATGGAGAAGTAATTTTTAACTGTACTTCAGAAAATAACACTGTGGCAAGACTGGTGAGATAGAGGAATTTTTTTTGGGGGGGGGAGTGGCGGGGCAGAGGATTCCTCTGTAGTGTTCAAAATATTACCTTGGAAATGAATTATGTTTCCTATGAAACAATAGTGAAAAACTATTTCAGAATAGCCTATTCATCTTTGTATCTTTAGGCTGTGAAAGTAAATTCTTTGTACACAGTGGGTGCTCCATAATAGATGATTATATGAATTCGAAATGAAACATGCCAGCAGAGAGTCACATGACACAGATGAAGTCTCCTACACTGAGGTTCAAGAATTCAGCAATGATTTCCTGTCTAAAACATCCTCGCATGAAGGTAGTAGTTAACCAGCATTAAGTGCCTTAAGAACTAATTGAAATGATGGCCAAGGTCCTTCTTAGAGAGCATGTGTCTGTGAATGTCTTTGTAATTAGGTTTAATGAGGCTATTACATCCCCATGTCCACAGTGTCATGTTATTGGTCAAAGGACGCCAAGTCTGATGCAGTTCTGCTCAATTTGAATCAAGATTACTCTTTTCTAGGTAGAAATTTCATTAAGATCAGAAACATAATGGTGAAAGACATAAAGAGAAAAGTATCATGTTTTATATTTTTCCCCCTCTCAACTGTTTTGCAGGTGAATACCTACCTTTGGCTATTTCTCTCTATATTTCTTTTAAGATGAGGTCAGTTCATCACTCATACCTATTAAAACTCTGAGCTACAGAATAACTCCTGAGCCCAATGCCTTTACCTCTTTCAGAGACAAAAATGAGACACTTGTTTGAATTATAAATTGCAGCAAAGTAGTGGTTAAAAGAATAAGCCTTGTCCACAGTTTGATTTTGAATGTTAGCTCCATCAGTTACCAGCTGAAAAGTTTCAGGCAAGGTATTTAAAGTAACCTCTCACAGCCTTTTTTTACTCATTTGAGGAACATTGTAAATAATGCCTATGCCAATAAAGTTGTGGTAACAAACAGTTTTCACAAAAGTATCAACACAGAGCTTTAAGCCACTAGTTACACATATGAACTGCAATCAGATACAAAAAAAGAGATTGCCTTTCCTCTATATGAAAATATATACTTGTAGCATTTTGGGGCAAGCGATATTTTCAGCATTAAAAAAAAAAATGGGTTTGGCAGGGTAATCTTTCTTGAAAGAATCACCATATATTTTGGACAGAGGTTAACTGTAGTTAAGCTTAGGAAAATAATAAAATTGGGAAAAAATACTGAAGATCCCCACAGAACTACTTAGGTTTGGTGTACCATATCCTCTTTCATTTGCCACGCAAATACATGCATTACCGTGAAAATCCACAAATGCAAAAAATGTGCATGAAATTGTCGAGCAACACAGAAATAAAAATTTTGGTGACCAAAACTTCTTGGGAGGCTGCCTTCAAAGTATCAACTATGTGATCTCACATCTTGAACAGAAGTAGGAGATAAAAACATTTTGATTCTTGTATTGCCTGATTGATACATTCAGTTCAACAAATGTTTACTGAGCACTTACTCTATGCCGAATCCTCAATCGTAAAGAAAACATAAGTGATCCTTGCCGCCACCTCGTAGTTTTCAGTCTGTAGGGAGAAAGACACAGGCAGTAAAGGTAAGCCCATAAATAAATCTACAAAAACTAATTCTAATACATGACATGAGCTTCTCAGCAACAGAGAGAAATGACAGTAGTGGTGGGGCATATTGTAATTTATATAGAGAAGGTTTTATTTAAAGTTACTATGCACCAAGATCAATGTATGCTCTCTATATTCAATACAAATTAAAAATGCCTCAAATTCTCAAAATTTACTTAAGCTATGTAGTTTTGTAATCATTAATTTTCAGAAAAAATAAATGAGTAATTTTCAATCAACTTTTCAAATTATTTTTTATAAACACTAATTTAAAATTCTGTGCAACAAGAACCCTCAGCCTTCTTTCTCTGTAAATAATTGAAGTTCCATCTGTCACTTGATAGTGATACTGATTTCATTTTCAATCCTCACATAATGACTACATGCCAAAATCTTCTTTTAGCTCATAACACTTACAAATTAAAAGGAAAGGTCAGAAGTAATGATTTGATGTGGGGATGATGGGATGGGGTGCAGGGTGGAGGGGATAAAGAGGGGAAAATGGGACAACTGTAAAAGCATACTCAATAAAATATACAAAAAGAAAAAGAAGTAATGATTTGAGACTACTAATTTATTGATGTTCTCCTAAGAATTTTTTCTGTTTTCATTCTTAACTGGAAAGCAAGAAAGAAAAATGATAAAACATAGGGCAGAAGATTGATACAGACACATCTGGTTGCTGATCGGAACCCCCACCGCTGTTTAAGATGACAACTTGCAGCTGCTCTATAGACTTCCTCTGCCGGTCCATTATTTGCTGGTAATCAAGTTCTAAATTACTGATTTTCTTTGCCAAGATCCTTATTATCACTTTCCCATCCTTTTTCAAAAATTTATTTTAAAAAGGAACAAACATGTAAAGGCAAAAGAAAGACAATAAAGCTATTGGATTATAACTTTCATCTCCTTCTACAATCAATTAGTTCTCTTTGTGCTGGGAAGTTCAATGAACCATTTATGTACTAAATAATTACAGTTCCCAGTTCCTCCTTCGTTCTCCTGTCATCTTTTGCTAATTTGAGGAATATAAATCTCTTCTATTTTCTTGTTTTGAGCACTCATTCTTTTCTCCACCAAAAAGCTGAGGTAATATTAGGCAGAATGGGTTTCTCTCTCTTAATTACCCACCATTGCACCTCAATAAATGCCATAGACTTGGTCGTCTCCTGGTCCATTGCTTTGTGGTTACCTGCGCTTCACGGGTTGCCCTTCTGACTGTACACATTCCTGAAGGTTTCTGTCCAAGTCATTCATTTACAGTCAATTAATAATTTAGGTTTTGTAGGACTAAATAGTTCTGTTATCAGAAGGATCTCACGGGCTTTTGAAAGACTTCTAAAGTAGCCAAATCCATGTTGGTATGCAACAGCTCTAACTCCCAAGGTTAAGGCCCCGTCTGTCAGCGGCGCACAGACTTTGAATGCTCCCGCGGAACAGCCTGGGCCTAAGAAGTAGCAAGTGACTGATGATGCTATTGATTTTAGCTTTGGTTGGTTTTCTAAATATGGGGCTTCACAATTCTCATCCAGTGTATTGAAAGAAACCAAAATAACCTTCCCAGAGCAACGATAAAAATTACACAATATTTTTAATAAATCACATAGCCACTGACACTTTCCATCTCTGCTATGTTAATAATATACAGGTAGATAAAATTTCCTGTAACCTCAAATTAGTGATTTCCACAGATGACAGGTATTTTCGATTTATATTCCAGATAGCCTCAAAAGTATTCTTTAATATTTGTTATGGTCTTTGTTGTTTTACTGTGCAACTGTCCACAAGAGACAGGTGGTTAAGATGGTATAGATGGTACCTATGTTTATTATTTTATAATTGTAGTGAATGTCTAAAGTTTCTTCCATCATAAAAAATGAAGACAAATACACAAAATTGTGGATCTGTTTTCTATTTTATATACTTTTATTTAATTCAGTTTTCTATAGACTCTATAAGCACTACATATTTGTAAAATAAACATTACATATGTATTATATAAAGTAGTATTTTTATTTAGGCCATATTTTTTATTTCAGATTAATTTTATATTTGGAATATATAATTCATGTAACAATCAAAGCAATATAAAAGTATACAAAATGTCTTGTTCTAATCTTTGTCTTGTTCTATCACACCTATTTTTCCTGTAACCATTTTTAGTTTTGTTTATTTTCCCAGTGTTTCTTTATGCAACTTCTAATAAATAGTACTATATATTTTCTTCCTCGTTTCTAATATGCTAAAACTCTTTTTTTTAGCTTAAGAATATACAGCGTGGGGCAAAAGTATGCTTACAGTTTTGAGTATATGAAACATGGTTTATTCTTTATTATCTATTAATTATTGCATATTTTCCATACAAATAACTGTCAACTTACTTTTGCCTAACCCTGTATCCTAGACATCATTTAACATTAGGTAGAGAGTTTCCTCATTTTAAAAAATGCTGCATAATATTTTGATGTGTAATTGTTCTCTATAGTTTTCTTCTGAACTCTAGAAAATTGCAAAGATACTGCAATGAATAAGATTCCACATGATTAACCTTATACATTTGTTATTTTGCACATGTTCCAGTATATTTGCAGGATAGTTTCTCAAAAGTGGGGTTGCAGAATTGACAGATGATGCATTTGTAATCTCAAGAGATGTCGCCAAATTTTCCTGCACAGCAGTTGTTCCATCTTCACATTCTTGGCAGCAGTTATGAGAGTAAATTTTCTCCATTGTCCTGTCAACAGACGATGTGGTCAACCTTTTGGATTTTTGCATTTCTCTTTCTGGAGTGAATTTTCAACATGTTTCCATCTATTAAAGGAGTATTTGCATTCCTTTTTCTGTGAACTATGTACATCCTTCATTCATTTATCTAATGAACTACTTGTCTACATTGAGGTCTCGGGAATCTCTATAGGGATATTAATCATTATTTGTGACAAAAATTGTTCAAAGTTTTTTAATTCTCTTTTTTAAAATAGGTACTTATGTTGATTCTGTTAGTTTATAACTTTATGGTTTCTAGGCTTTGGGTCATAATTTAAAAATCCTTCCCTACTGCAAGGTTATAAAATTACTTACTCATTTTCCTCAAGCACAGTTAATGTTTTATAGTTAAATCTTTATTAATTTGGAGTTTACATATGTCTTGAGATATGAATCTAAATGTTCTAACCCAGTTGACCCCAAATCATTTATTGACAATTTCATATTAACTTCACACATTTAAGATATTGCCTTCTTATATAAAAAATTTCCATATGCATTTAGATTATTCCTAGTCTTTCTTTTCTGTTCTGTTGGCTTATATATGTATTCATGCATCGATATCATACTATTTTAATTAGTGCGATTTATTTTTAGAGGCTTCCTGAATAGTCTTGTTTATTTTTTACAAGTACTTTAGAATTTTCATAACAATTTTAGAAGCCAGGCCTCTGTTTAAATCTAACTATTAAATATTGCTATATATATTGTGGATTTTCAAATTCTAAAATCAGGTTTTTATTTTCCTGGATGCTTTTCATTTCCAAATTTGGTGAGTAAGACCTTAGCATCTTACAGCTGTGTACTGCCTCTCTACTTTGGAAAGTACCTTTGTCTCTGTCCTGATTATAGGACTTGGCAGCTAAAAATCTTATTTTTTAATTGTTTTTTTCCCCATTACCATTTATCTCCCTTATACCCCTTTTGGAGTCCAAACTACTGCTCCTGTCATATAAAGGACCTCCAAGGGTCTCCAGCCTCTTCACACACTTTGCACCCTTTCTCTACCCATAGGAATCTACATGCAACTCTAAAACAGTATGATATGTCTTATAGCATGACACTGGCTAGAAGGATCCTTTCCCATTACTCTTCAAGGGTCTCTCACTAGCCCTCTTTGGAGTACTCAGCCAAGGCTTCAACTCTTCTAGAAAGCTTTCCCTACCTCCCACTATCTGATCCAGGTGCCCCTCATTGGTCTGTGCTCTCTCAGCTTCCAGAGTATATTTCTTATATAGCTGTCATCAAACTTCGATGAAAATGATTATTTTAAAGCCTGCACTATGCCTCCAAGTGCATGATTTTGTCTTAATGTATGCTCGTTTTTATCATACTAGTATAGTAAATACCAAAATAACCATTGAGTGGCTGTTGAATTAATTAATGTAATATAATCTTTGCAATAGGTAAGGGATGATTTTAATTTTTCTTTAATTAGGAACTCAGGTGTCAAAATCACACCCAAAATTTCACTATGCTGACAGTACACTTGAGGGATAACCTAAGATCCTTGCCAGGAAGCTTAGTTTTTTTCCATTATAACACCATAGACTGTTCATGAAAAACCTCCTCCAAGGTTGAGTGTGGACAGCTTCATGATGTGTGTGCCAACACATGGTTCAAAGAGTAGTCCTATGCTATCTGTATTCACTTACAGCATAGTGTTCAGTTTAAAGCCATTTTCTATGTGATTTTAACTTGCTCAATAATATAGATGTATTATAAAAGTGAGCCATATAAAATGTGAGGCCATGTGGTTAATAATGCCTAAGTATATGCAACTAAAAATTAAATCTGTTTCTGAGAAGCATAAATTCTTTTTTACAAGGTCAAACATAAATACTTCTGGCAGTAAATTTAAAAAACAAAGGCTAAAATTGTTTTTGTAAGGCTAAGTATGGCACCTAAGTCATAAAGCATAAAGAAAGAAAAAGTATGAAACATTTGATTACTTTTTACATAAAATCAAACATCTGTATATCAAAAATAGCATAATTTTGTCTTGTACTATTGAGGGAAATATTCATAAGATATGACAAAAGGTAAATATGCTTATATAAGAAATTCACACATCAACATGAAAATTATTTTTAAAATACATTTTGATAGCATAATGAGCAGAGAGTAATCCAAGATCATTGATAAATGACTAAATTGCACCAGTACTCTAAGAAACATACAAAAAAAGTTATGTGCAATGTAGCAGAGTTAAATATATACACATAATATAATATAATTATAAATATGCACACAATACAAAGAAAAGGCCACTTCTTTTTGTTTATAGCCCATTTAACTTTGTACTCAATCCCCCAATCCTCTGACTGGAGAAAAATGCTAACTTTACAATTAACAACATTGTGCCTTTTTCTGATGTAAACTGTCTTAAGCCTTGGCAAACGTAGGACTGCTCCCCTTCCCTAGAACTCTTTCTCTGTGGCCATTTCTCTCTTCAACTAATTAATCTGTCCTTCAGATGTGAAGCTTGATTGTCTTGATTGTCAGGGAAACATATCTTGTCCTTTATGTAAGTCTCTCTGCTAAATATCCTTGTATAGTCTTACCCTATTTTCATAATACGTATTAGAGTGTAGTTATTTTATTAATCACCCATCTCGTCTATGACTCTGTTTCCATCCACACTGTATCTATTTCCTCACCTGTTTACTTCAGTGCTCAGCATGTGCCTGGCACAGAGTTGGCACCTATTATTAAATAGCATTAAGTGGACGAAAAGACAAGAGCTCTTGAGTACTTGAAACATAAGTTGGTATGAAATTGTTGAAGGTAAAAGTGAGTATATCCTTTGACTTACCACTCATCCATAGTAATTTATTCTGATTTGTACAAAGATGTAATATGCAACAAGCATTATCTATAATAGTGAAAATCAGAAACAATCTAAACAACAGTAGATTTGTTTTTTCATTTTTTTATTATTGCTTATGCTATTACAGTTGTCCCAATTTCCCCCTTCGCTGCCCTCCACCTAGTCGCCCCTCTACTTCCATAGTCAATCCCCAAACCTTGTCCACGCCCATAGGTTCTTCATATATGTTTTTTGACTAATCCCTTCACCTTCCTTCAAACAGTCCCCACACCCCTCCTCCCCTCTTACTGCTGTCAGTCTATTCCATGATTCTATTCCTCTAGTTCTATTTTGCTTATTAGTTTATTTTGTTCATTAGATTCCAGGAAATTGTTAAAATAAATTATTGCACTTTAATAGAACACTCTATAAAATTATCTTCATAATGTTATAAAAGACTAGTTTTAGATGTGGGGAAATAATCATTATGAAGTCCTGAGTAAGAAAAAACAGTTTTTTGTATATGATGTTTCTACTATTTTTAAAGAAAGATACAGGCACATACACACAAATGTATTCAAATACTTTAAAAGCCATTATGTATGAATTGTATGTCCATATGATTTCTTCCTTTTGCTATTCCAGTTGTCCCAATTTTCAATGTATATTTTTATGTTTATTTTGTGCATTGTATATATATTGATTTTAAACAATATTTTATAATGAAAGGCAAAAATTACAAAATACTAGGTCTGATCATCGGAAAATTACTGTATTTTTAATCATACTACCATTTAAAACTTGATGTCGGTTCTGTGTAATAAAAATAGTCAAATGAAATTTGGAACCAGGATAAGAAAAAAGTCATTGTGTTACAGAATCACTGCATTTGATATATCTAGCTAAAATTTAAAAAAAAAATTTTTTTCTTTTTTCTTTTTTACCTAAGGCAATAAATTTGTAGAAAATCTAATAGATTCAAAAGGTGAGTACATTTTCAAAAGCTTCCTCTACTACAAAGACTACCTTGAGCAATGCTTCAGTGCTAGACAGATCCGGCTTTGTGTCAAGGATGGATTAAGGAATTTGGAGTTTAACTTTTTATTCCAGCTAGGTAGTAGCTACCTGAGTGAGCTGGCTGAGACCAGGAGGATGACTGAGCAGCGGCTTACTGGTCCTGGTAAAAACACCTACTGGTGACAGGGCTAAGTCGAGAGCCCATCTTCGTCCAACCGTTCCTGAGTTTGTCACTCTTTCTGCTGAGGTCCTCTTCGCTACGGCCTAGCACAGTGAATGACTGCCACTTTCATGTGCATGCCAGGAACTGTAGCCTGGAGATACGGTAGGCAAAGCATGTGGTTGATTGCCTGCAGGTGTCTGACGGCAGAATGTCTTCTCAATTCATTGAAAATCAAGGCACATGTCTTAGTTGAACAAATCAACTATAAATCACCTCTCACCTCAATTTATTTTGAGATCTTCCATTGTAATAAACAAAATAAAAATTATTATTTTTTGGTATATCTTGAAAGGTAATAGAAAATGGGGTGTGGGGAAAGAGAAGAAAGTCAGAGTTTTGAGAAATGTTGGAGAGGAATTCAGAAACTGTGGGCTAGAAATTACCTGTTGTTGGGTTAATTACCTAAGTGCCCTGAGTCTCGATTCTCTTTTAAGAAAATAATGAATTATTTAATCTAAAATGTTTCTTTCATTTTCTGATTCTTATAACATGTGGCATAATTTGTGGATATATTAATCATTATATTAATAATATGCATTTATGGCTACATTGTACTACCATCCTTTCTCAATGGCTTTAATTTTCAAAGAAAGGGAATATTACCCCAAATTGTAATTTTAACAGTTTATTAGCAATAACTGTGATGAACAAGCACAGTTTTTTAAAAATTTAATTTCTATAATTTCAGAATAAGGAAGCACTGATCTTTAAATTCTTAATTATGAAAATAAAAAATTGTGGAACTGATTGTGATACTAGAGTTGAGTAAGAAGAATTGCAAACATGGTGGTTGTCAGGGGCTGGGGTGGTGGTGGAGTTGGAGGAAATGGGAGAGATGTTGGTCAAAGGGCAGATACTTTGTTTATAAAATGAACAAGTTCTGGGGATTTAGGTATGACCTGGTGATTATATTTAACATTATTGTCTTGTATATTTGAAATTTGCTAAGAGAGTGAATGGTAACTGTTCTCACCACAAAGACACACACACAGTCTCACATGCAATTGTGATTATATGAATTGACAGATGTGTTAATTAACTTGATTATGTAACCATTTCATAATATATGCATATCCATATTAAATCATTGCATTCTACACATTTAAAAAATCATATTGAACATCCTAAATTGATACAATTTTTATTTGTGAATCATACCTGTTGGGGAAAAAAATAAGAGAAAGTCCAGGATCTAAAGGCACCATTTGCAGGTATACGATCCCCTGAGCTTAAATCACTGGAATCATCTGTCTCTGAAATAATGGAAGCAAAATAAAATAATCCTTATATCTGCTATACTAATATGAAGAAGTGTGAGGTAGGGCAAACAGTAATATGAACTGTTTTGTGCTCTGTAAGACCACAGAAAATGAGATGGCCTCAGAAACCAAGGGGAAAGGGCTGGAGGACCAGTAATGAGTGTGTTTGCTCAGATGTCATCTTGTCCACAGCCAGCAATCTCCTATCTTACCTATCCTGTTGTAACCCATTAATCTTCCTAAAGTCTGAAGGTGGAATGATAAGAAGTGATACCCTCTGCCTAGAGGTACTCTGGAGTGAAAAATAAAACTACTTCCTGATCTAAGTCTAGAGTTCTCTCAAATTTCTGGTCCTGAGGCAGTATCACATGGGAAAAAGGAAATAAACATTTGAATTAGAAATGCCTATATTTAAATAACTGTTCTGGTGTTTGTCAGACAGCTCATCTGCAACGACTTCCTTCATGAAATTGGGGGTAATCCTATTATATAAGACAGCAGAATAAATACATAATATATTATTATAGGCAAAAATGCCTGGTATTTAGTATTTCCTTAGTATGTTTAGCTGTTTTTTTCTTTATCAATCCTATCATAAAGTTAAATGATGGTGATGAGAATGATGAAGATAGGTAGATAATAGATAAGTAATCTTGCTCTAAAATCTAAGTAGCTGTTTCATGTACCCATATTTATTGTTACTCTATTACAGTTGTCCCAATTTTACCCCTTTTGCCCTCCTCTGCCCAGCTCCCCAAACCCCTGCTCCCGCAGTCAACCTCCACACTATTGTCCATGTCCATGGGTCATTCATACATGTTCTTTCACAAGTCCCTTCCTCTTCTTACCACCATTTTCCTCCACCCCTCTGATCATTGTCAGTCTGTTCCTTGTTTCCATGCTTCTGGTTCTATTTTGCTCATTTGTTTATTTTGTTCATTAGATTCCATTTATAGGTGAGATTGTATGGTATTTGTTTTTCACCAACTGGCTTATTTCACTTAGCATAATATTCTCCAGTTCCATCCATACTGTCACAAAGGTAGGAATTCTTTCTTTCTGCTGCATAGTATTCCATTGTGTAAATGTACCACAGCTTGTTTGTTGGTTTGTTGGGTTTTTTTAATTTATATTTTATTGAGTATGCTATTACAGTTGTGCCAGTTTCTCCCCCTTTATCCCCTCTACCCTTCATCCCATCCCATCATCCCCACACCTCTTAGTTTATGTCCATGGGCTGTACATACCAGTTCTTTGGCTTCTTAATTTTCTATACTATTCTTAGCCTCTCCCTGTCTATTTTATTTTATTTTTTTGTCAACCACCACTTTCCCCAGCCCCACCCCTCCTCACCTCCCACTGTCAATCCTTCCCCCATTTGGCTTTGTCAATGGGTCTTTTATGCGTATTCCTTGATGACCATTCCCCTCCCTTTTCCCTGTCATCCCCCTCCCTCTTCCTGTCTGGTTACTGTTAGTTTGTTTTTTATTTTGATGTTGCTTGTTATATTTTGCTTGCTTGTTTTTTGTTTTTTTTATTAGGTTCCACTTATAGGTGAGATCATATGTTACCTGTCTTTCACTGCCTGGCTTATTTCACTTAGCATAATGCTCTCCAGTTCCATCCATGCTGTTGTGAAGGATAGTAGCTCCTTCTTCCTTTCTGCTGCATAGTATTCCATTATGTAAATGTACCATAGGTTTTTGATCCACTCATCCTTGTGGTCTGAGAAAATGCTTAATATGATTTCAATTTTCTTAAATTTGTTGAGGCTTGTTTTGTGTCCTATCATGTGGTCTATGAAAATGTTTCATGTGCATATGAAGAGAATGTGTAGTTGGCTTCTTTGGGATGAAAGGCTCTATATATATTAGTTAAGTCCATTTGATCTAGTGCGTTGTTCAGTTCCACAATATCTTTGTTGATTTTTTGTTTGGATGATCTATTCATTGTTGACAGTGGGGTATTAAAACCCCCTACTATTAGTGTGTTGCTGTCTATATCTTTCTTAAAGTCCTCCAGGATTTTCCTTATATATTTCAGTGCCCTATGCTGGGTGTATATAGGTTTATAATGCTTTTGTGTTCTTGACGGATTCTTTCTCTGAGTATTATGAAGTGTACTTCTGTGTCTCTTTTTATGGTCTTTGTTTTGAAGTCTATTTTGTCTGATATAAGTATTGCTATCCTGGGTTTTTTTTCCAGTCCATTTGCTTGGAATATTTTTTTCCAACCCTTTACTTTCAGTCTGTGTAGGTCTTTTATTCTGAGGTCGGTCTCTTGTAGGCAGCATATGGGCGGTCATGTTTTCTTATCCATTCAGCTCCTCTATATCTTTTAATTGGAGCATTTAATCCATTTACCTTTAAAGTTATTATTGATAGGTACTGATTCATTTTTTTCCCTTCGTACTTGTGCTCCTCTGTCTCTCACTCCTTTCCTTCATCTTCTTAAAGCAATCCTGTTAGCATATCTTGCAGTGCTGGTTTGGTAGAGGTGTATTTTTCTTTTGTCTGAGAAACTCCTTCTTTCACCTTCCATTTTAACTGAGAGCCTTGCTGGGTAGAATAGTCTTGGTTGCAGACCTTTGCTTTTCATTACTTGGAATATTTCTTGCCATTCTCTTCTATAGTTTGTACCACAGTTTTCTGATCCACTCATTTGCTGATGGGCACTTAGGTTGTTTTCAACACTTGGCTATTGTAAATAGTGCTGCTTTGAACACAGGGGTGCTTATGTTCTTTTGAATTAGTGATTAGGGATTTTTAGGGCATATTCCTGACACTGGAATTGCTGGGTCAAAAGGTAGTTCCATTTTTAAATTTTTGAGGAAATTCCATATTGTTTTCCACAGTGGCTCGACCAGTCTGCATTCCCACCAGTCTTCAAAAAAAAATCTCATTTGTTTTCAACTATACAACTACACAGCTAACGAAACAATTTTATAGTGACCATGATTCTTTTCCTCCTTGGATTCCCCCCAAGTATCTCCCAAGGATGGGTTAGAATATAAATGAAAGCACTAGAAATAAAAAAGGGAGTTAAATTGTTATTCAAATTAAGCCTGGCACTTATATGGCAGTCACAGAATAATATGAAAGGCCTCAGAGGGCTAGTAATCACATTGCTCCCCCAATGAGGGTGATTTCAATAGGACTGGCAGCTAGAGAGCAAGCTAATCAGCTGCTGTTCATTAATGTCCAGTACTGACAATCCTCATTCCCTTTTACACTAGTGGAGTGGAACTGTTTGTAGGCAAGGCAGGTATCCGTTGTTCCTGAGTTATCAGACCCGTTACCTGAGATAATACTGAGAAAAGCTCTTACCATGTACTGCTAAAAAGAGCAGAGGCAGAGCATTTTACCTGGGGAATTTGAAAAGCCAACATTTGCCATCTAATATACGCTCAGTTTCAAGAATTTTCTGGGGCTTTCATCATTAGAGGCTATTTTAAATGTTTGCTATGTCAGCAGAAGTAGGAAGAAGCCGAGATTTCTTCTACCTCATGTAGAGAAGCTAGTATTCTCAGGGATGAGTGCTCTATTTAGAAATGATGAGGTGAGATGATGCCTCTTTTGTGACACTGTAGACTTCTTGTCACTTTTGCTTAGCATCTCCCTTGGCCTGACTGCCTTGAAGCTAAATAGCTGGGAAGAAACCATGACTTGTTTATAGTGCAGATGTATATGGGGTGTGACATTTTGGACACTCCAGATAAGTTAAACTTCCTGCTAACAATGGATGTCTATGTAATTCATCATTTTCCTTTTGCCATACATTCCTGCTTGTGAAAGTGGATTTCAGTTCCGTGAACCCAGAAAGACTTGTGAGAGTGAGAATGGTAAATCAGTATGGTTTTCCAGCCAATGGACTTGCAAAACCTGGAGGAAAGTCCTGGGAAGATTTTGGTTCTAGGACTACAGCAGCAGGAAGGCTATCTCCCTTTCTTATACTGTCCATGCTTTACTGGTATAAATGAGTGGTAAGTCAGGAGCCACGTTCTACCTAAAGGCATTTCATAGATTTTAGTTCAGTATACACACTGTCTGCAGCTTGTCTTGGTGTTAGAAAATGTGAGTTACCAAGTAAAGGTCAGTTACACTCTGGTGTTGGGTTTCTTCAATATAAATTAAGAATAATAATATCTAACTTATGTATTTTTCTGTGAGGTTCAAATGAGATATAGAGAAGAAAATGCTTTTAGAAGTACAATTCAAGTTGGGACCTAATCCATTTGCACACTCCCTGCCACTATTGTCAAGAGTGAAAACTGGGCGCCAGAGCTCAATGTCATCTTGGCAAAATCTTACTCATTTTCCTAACCCTCTAATACTTATAGGTTTGTCATCATTATCTGCTTCAAGACCATCAGGAGTAATCACTTTATGTTCTTTATCCCCATTTAGATTATTCATCTTAATGATCTCAAGCATCTAAGATTAATCTTGCTCCCTAGATAATAGGCCCTGTGGAGGTCAATGGGGCAACATTTATCCCGTATCCTTTTCCACTTTCTCTTCATCTCCTATTGCCCTTGCTGCTTTGTTTTTCTCTAGAGCAAATATTGCCATGTGATTTACTATACGGTTTTTTGTTTGTGTTTCTGTTTTCCCCACTAAAATGTAAGCTCTATAAAAAAGGAAGGTTTTAGCTGCCTTGTTCCTGCTGTTTCCCAAACACATAAAATAGAATGTGTCATTGGGTAGATAATTAATACATATTTTAATCAATATATGAATGCTATTAGTAAAACTATAAATGATATCAATAATATGTATGTAGCAAGTATTCATGAGTACTAATTATGCTATATATAACACAGAATGTAACATGTTATATATCTAAAGTCAAAGTCCCAAGATAACAAACTAATATTTATCTTTCCTGTAAGTCATGCGTCTATGAGACTGAGTAATTATAAATTCTGAGAATTACAAATTCTGAGAGCCTATGGTTTTCCAGGTCCTATGAAGTATGTAATAAGTTCTTGTATTCAAGTACTTCAGAGCACTGTTTAGCAAATAAGACTTGTACATAGAGAACTAAAATTCAAGGTACAAAATATGATCAAAAGAGAGCTACAGATAAAATTACTCAACTCATTAAGAGAAGACTATTAAGGTAATTATAATTTGGTGGTCAAAAATACTCCAGAATTATGCAGCAAACACTCTTTCTCTTAGTGTCTTATGACCGAATAATTTAATATTTTATTTTTACATTTTAAGTCTCATGGTCGTAGGTAGTATCAAACTAATAGAATCCAGAAAATTATGCTTGGTGATGGCTTACATGAGTGCCTCTCAAATGCTAATGTGCACTTGAAACCACTGAAGATCCTGTTAAAATGTAGATTCTCATTCAGCGGATCCTGGGTGAGAAATGCAACTGCATTTCTAATGAACTCAGGTGATGCTGGCAAAGCTGTCAGACCAAGAACCCACTTTTGAGCAGCAAGGACCTGAAAAGCACCATAGTCATTAAACAATAATCATTTTGGCAAGTGGACTTTAAAAGATGAGCCACAGAGAGAGTCGATTGAACTTCATTTTATAAATTGAAAACTGACGCCTGAAACATGCTCGGATGCACCTTCATCAGCCGGGCAATCAATCAGCAGTTTCATTGTGCTGCTCAGAAAGCTCTAACTGGGACACAGAATGAGAACACGGTAAGATTACAAATCTTGTCTGCCACAGTGCTCCCTTATATATTTATTATCTTGAAGTGATACTTGTTAGAAACCCACAGAGTTCTCTTCCAACACCAGGTACTATACAAAAAAGAATTTAGCAGAACCACTTATCTCTTTCCCAACACCTAGCCAACTAGCCCCCATCCAAGATATTCAGTTATAAAACCTGATAATTTTTTATATGACCCTAAGGTCATTTTGAACAATCTTAAGAGTCTTATTAAGGATTTAGAAAAAATGTCAAAGCTGAGTTCTTTGTGAAGTCTCCTTTTCAATTTGATCTTTTGCCAAATCCCTGCTAGGGAAGTCACTGAAAACTGAAAGCATTCAAAATCTGAACAAGAATATACAATTGATCTTCTCACTGTTAGAATACATGAACAAAAACATAAATAAAGAAAAGTATATTTTATTCCATTTACAAGAGATATTGTATACCCAGACCAGAAACCAAGAGTCACTGCAGCTACGGTTTAGGACGATTAAGTGTCTCTTCCACAGACTCATCTTTTGACAGAGGTCTCAATCGTACACTTGGTCACAATATACACAAAATAATGCTATAAAGCTGGAAACAAAAGATCTTATGGGGGCAATTTATTCCATGTGAGGTCTCAGAAATAAACCCCAGAAAATTGTATACATAATCAGAGGAGGTGATAGATAAGCTGGAAAAGTACTACCTGGTAAATGAAAGTTTTCATTGACAATTCATTCTAGGGGATATGCATTATCTTTGCTAAACCTTATAGGTCTCAAAGAACTGGGAATTTAAGGGGAATAGTAAATAGTTTGCTGCAGTTGGAGAATATTGTGTATGGGTGGAAAGAGGAGCAGGAGATGCTGAACAGAGAATCTAGAGATTAGTCACAAAGATTCTTGTGTTGCCTTCTCTGCTAGGGAGTTGAGGATTTATCTTATAGCCAAAGAAGACTCGTTACAATAGATTATTAAGTACTATCTTCTAGAAAGCTAACTTTAGTAGAGGCAAAGAAGATGGACTAGCTAGGGAAAGTCTTGAGGCCAGCTGCCATCTGGGAGCTTATTTATCAGAAGGAAGAAAGATGCTAAAAGCCCAAACCAATGTATAAATGTATAAGCAGCAGAAATACAGAGGATACAAAGAGCATGTGTGTGCATGCACACATCTGTGTGTATGAATGGATGGGGATATATATATATAATATATATATTTAATTATATATATTATATATAATTATATACATATATACATAATTATATATATATACACATATATAATTACAAATATATGTAATTAATTACGTGTGGTACCTCATAGGGCATAGGGTTGTCTGTAAATAATAAAAACAACTAATGGGTGATATGCTTTTAACATAAGATGAAAATTGTTGATAGGTATGTGAATCAATAAGATCTCTACTTACATGATTCAATTTTACTGTGCCTTCTAAGAGTTAATATCTTTTTCAATAGCATTTGGGAGAGGTTTGTTGGGAACATGGCTTTGTCTTCCATATTTTTATGGAGTCCTCTAACACATGAAGAATGGCATAATATGCCACTGCAAGATATACCACTTTGGCATAAATATTATTTTGAGCTAAAGACACTCGAGAAAGAGCAGATGCAAGAAGAGCATTTTAATCTCCCCGTTTTTTCCCTGAAAGATACCCTTCCTGTACCGGAAGAAAAGAAACATTCTCTGACGAGGAATCAAAATAAACAGAAGACTGTACAAACGGGCCTTAAAATAGCTTCCTTTTGCTTCCCCATAGAGTTTAGTTACTTTTCCACCGTTGTCTCTCTTTGTTCAAACTAAAATGAAAAATTTTTTTAAAAATTAAATGTTACAGCATGTGATTTTGCCATTTCTTTCCATCTTTATTCCTTTTGAGAGCTCCTGAATCACATGATATTTACATACATTTGTATGCTTTTTTCTTTTTAATCTATCTTATGTCAGTTTAATTCTCATGCCCAGCAAACACCTTAAGAGGATAAAGGTAAAAATTTGCCTCGCCTACAACATGTCGACAAAATTTAGGGACTTGTTACATAGGAGAAAAAGCAGGATCAGAACATAAGCTGACAGAGTGCTCAGTAGCATGGCGTGCATTCCCCTGCATCTGCTTTTGACATTATAAAAATAAAACTGGTGTCAGAGTGTGATTTCTCTGTGAGATCCATTCTGTTTCATAGCTTCGAATCATTAAATTATTTTCTCAAATATGTGTATTTTGCATACACATTATATTACAATATATGAATTATAATATTCATTTTATTATACGTGAAATCTATATATTGTCTCAAATATACATGCCTTTAATTAGAAAGAAATCTGAATAAGAGAATAAGAATTGCTGAACCCAACTGTTAATAGTGACACAACACTTTATGTTGGTTTAATAGTTATGTGTTCCATAGAAAAGTGGTCACGTTAATTTATGGATATTGCCACCCCTGGGGAATGCTCATGTCACTCAAGAACAGTGATCAGAGTGAATATAGGTTTGGCAAGGTCTTAGAGAGTATGTGCTATGTGCGTGCTCTGACACCTTCTCAGGCCCCTCGATAGGGTTACAAAGATGATGAATGCAGTGTCCTGTGGGTACACATACCCCCTCACAATCCGATATTCAGAAAACATGGGTCGTTGCTGTGTCTAGTTGCTTTACTTTGTTTTTCAGTTTGCTGAAAATGTAGACTAAAAGGGAGGATTGATAAACTACTTGTGTTTTCTCTAATAAATCTAGGGTAAATTTGGGCCAGGAAGTTGTCACATGTCATAATTTGGATACAAATTTTTTGGCTCTCAAACTCCACATTTTTGTGTGCCTACCACCCAAAGTCAAGTCTTCTTCCTTCTGGTAACCACTACACTGTTGTCTGTGTCTATGAGTTTTTGGTTATTTATATTTCTTGTTTGTTCACTGGCTGCTTTCAGTTTTATATCCCACATGTGGGTGAAATCATGGATCTTGACTTTTTCTGCCTGACTTACTCTTCCTTAAATTTGTGAAGGAAAATGAGGTTTAAGTCTCAGCTGATACTTATTCACACTCCCATTATCAGAGGAGGATTAAAAAGTCAATAGGTCATGTTAGAAATTTTAACATAGATTTAAAAAATGAGAGAGAGAGAGAGAGAGAGAGAGAGAGAGAGAGAGAGAGAGAGATTTCCCAAAGTGACATCTTACCAAATAGTGGGCTAGAATTTTTTTTTGCAGAAATATCTGTGTGTGAATCTGGCTGTGAGATGTTTTGTTCATGGCTACTTTATAAATGCAAAGCACCTTGGATTTATCTCATTTTCCCATACAACAGGAATACTTTTATCCCATCTTCTGGTTCCATATGCAAAATAATGGCTCCTCTTGCTTACCTCAATAACTTTTGAATTTAAATTAGGTCATGAAGGTAAGTGGGGAGGAAAGAAATGCTAACATTTTTCAATGTTTATTACGTGAACTTTCAAATTACTTGAAGAAAATCATGAATTTCTCTCAAATTAAGTGTAGGCACAGCCCCAAAACTGTATTTTAGCCATGCAAGACCAGATATATGATTATATTGGAAGTAGTTACTTTTCCAACTCCAATTTTTGTTGTTCTTTTAGTGTTTGAATTCCAAGAGACCTTTCAAAGAGAGACCTGGTAAGTTCTATATCTCCACACCAGATAATCTTGAGTATTATGTTTATTATCACTTGGCTGAGTCTAACAAAGAGACTGAATTGTCATGACCAAATTTTGTCTATCTAGCAAATTTGAAGGGAATAACATTATCTATAACCTAGATAATTTTAACAACATCTTAAATTGCAGGGATGGGAATCTTAATATATTGATTGCATTGATAGACACTTAGTGTCCTATTTCCTAAATTATGATTCTCTTGGTGCTTAGATCTCTCTCATTGTCCATTATTTTTTATTTATCAATGAATTTTATACTTCTTATGAATCTAAATCATTTTATTGTCATCTTAGAGTATTTGCATCATTAAAAGATTTTCAAATCTTTAGCAAAGACAGGTAGTGTTAGGGTTTCCTTTCTTGTATCTTTCTTCAGAAACATAAAAAATAGTTCTTGTATTTGACTTTTCCCCTAAGGATAACTAATAAATGGAAAATTTTTTCTAAATTAATAAAATGTAATAAGCCACTGAGAGCTGTGCTTATATCTTGGGGAAATACTTTACTACTAAATTGATAGTAAAGTATTTTACTCTGGATTTTCTCAGATAATAGATTCACTTACATCTATCTGTAAAGAGTATTTACAAGATGAAGATCTGGTTACTGAATTGACAAGAACTAGGGGATACACTCCCAATGAAAACCAATGGGAAATGTTCTGGACAGGGAATAAAAGCTGTGTTTTCAGTTCCACTGCTATTTAACAGTTTGCTATTCAAGTCATTTTACCCTTTTCCACAGAAATATCTTTTTTTTCTAACAATGAGAGGTCAGTGGAACAAATTATTTAAAAAATATATTTAATTCTATTAGAAGTTCCCAAAGAGACACTCTGAAATTAGGTTTTACATGTATGCAAAATTGTTACTTATTTCAATCCCTGAGAAAATTTAATCCATATTTTCTGTGCCTACAAAAGATGAATTTGGTCATTGCATAAACTTGTAGTATTTGCCTAGAGATTCTGGCCTTTCAACAGACTTAAGCTGGAGATTTGAACGAATGACTTGATTTCACAGAATCTCACAGTTTTCTTAACTACATATTGGAAAGATTAGTGTTGACTTACCTGCTAAAGTATTACATGGGTTAGAGGAAGAGCACACATTTTGGAGTCCCAATTTCTATTATTTGGAGTCCCAGTTTCTATTATTTCTTCTTGACATCTTGTCATAGATTAATTCTCTCTTCAAAGAGCTTTAGTTTTTTATCTGCCAAGACAGCTTATTTCACAATCTTCCATTTATTAACTTAATAATTTGGAAGGCCCAATTTACCCAGTGAATTGCCAGCACTCTCTCTCTCCTGCTGTTTTATTACTTTAGATATGGAAGTTTGCTAACCTGCTTTAATATTCATTCTGAATACCTTTAGTAGTTACCTCTATTTAAGTTTTTTTTTTCCTTTTGTTGGTTTAAATGAGACTCAAAAGAGATCCTGGGGATAATTTGAATTTTTCCTTAACATTGTTATGAGCACGTGAAATGTTGTGATAAGCCAGTAATTGAAGCAATATAATCTATTTGAACAATCATATATGTGTTTTGGTGATAGTTTGTTGTTGACTAAAGAACACTCAAGGTTAAATAGCACCACAATAAAGAGACAAAATAATCTAGTGTTTGAGACCATAAGTTCTGTGATCAGGTGTAGCACCTCTTTCAAACTGGGTGTATCCCATTTTATCTGTATGACTTTGGGTAAAAGTCTTTTCTAGGCAAGGGTCTTTGTATGCAATATTCAGATACTTATAATTTTCTTTATATAGATGTTGGAAACATTAAATCAAACATCATAAATTAACAGTCAAGAATAACATACATAAAAGGACCCATGGACAAAGCCAAAGAGGGTTAGGGTGGAGGGTGGGAGATGGTGTGGGAGAGGCGGGGAAGAGTAGTGGGGGGAAAATGGAGACAATTATGCTTGAACAACAATAAAAAAATACAAAAACTTTTTAAAAAATAGGGATTCTATATGTTCTTGGAGGGATTGAAAAAATCCCCCCCATACGACGTCAACTCGAGAGGGCCATAAACCTTCACTGCAAGCATTCCAGGATAAAAGCAGATTGAAACTGAAAGCACCTTCTCATAGACATATTTCTCTGATATATTTTAAATACTTTAGATCACACATGTCTCAGTCAGTGTAAGATGCATTTCTTTAAAAAAAAAAGAATAATAATGCATAGGAGATGCTCAATAATTTTGGCAGATAGTATAATTATTGGGTTATTGTAGTAGTTGTATCCTTCCAAGAAATCTCTTATGATAAGATTTAAAAATTTTGAGGTTAAAAATGATGCTTCTGTATTTTATGGCACCAAATAACATTCTATGAAAGCTCAACTTTGTAAATTATCTGAGTCTTGTGGGAAATAATTTTAGGGTCTAATCAGTATAGAGAGAGGACCTGAAATAAGAGGCAGGACATTAACCATTCTAGACCTCCATCTGAGGATGTTGACTTCAATAACACAGTTCATACTTTTCTGAATATTAGTTCCCTATTACTCTATTTTGTACTCATAAATGTGTTCTAATTCATGAAAAATTGACAATGAAAAACAATTGAAAGTATACATCAGAAAAAGTCAACAACCATATGATTTTGCTCATCTGTGGGATATAAATCTGAAAAAAACAAATGAACACACAAGAAAAACAAACAAAAACTCAGCGACATATAAAACATTATGGTGGTTACCAGGGAGGTGGGAGAAGAAGGGTAGTAAAGCATAAAGGGGGTCAAATATATATTGACCGAAGAATTCACTTTGGATGGTGGGCACACAATGTAATCTACAGATCATATACCATAGATTTGTATACTTGAAACTTGTATAATTTTATGGACCAATGTCACCCCAATAAATTTATTTTTTAAAAAGCTTAAAAATAAAATAAAATGGACATGTATGAATAAGTAAGTATACATTATAATTTGCCATGTTTTCTTTATTTTTGTAAAGCCTGAAATAAAGATATTCTTTGTACAGTAAAACATATTATTATTAAATTAAAACCATGGCCACTTTCATTTTAATAGCATGCAGAATCATTTACTTGACATTTTATAATATGTCTTGTACAATATGTATCTAATATTTATTATTTGGTATGTATAAATCACCTTATACTCTTCTGTGTTGTGCTACGTTGCTGTCATAACACACTGATCTCCACTGTTTTTTTATTTTAATTCAAAAATCCAAAAAGTTCCATAAACCAAAAATTTATACACAATTAGGTAGCCAGTTCATTTGATGACAAACTTGATATAAAAATGTGAGGTTCTTTGTAGTCTTTATTACTCCTGGTTGGTGTAGCTTTTCATATGTTTCACTTCAGCAATGTTATGGGCTTTGATTATGGAGTGTTACTGAAGATGCTTTGGGAGATATTTTATAACGCACAGCATATTGAACATTTCACCTTTCAAAAATCTGAAGGATTCTGAATCCCTGTAATATACCTTGCCCTAAGTATTTTGGGTAAAGAATTTGGGACCTCCGCTATGGATCAGACCATGATAACTAAACTGTATAAGATTAAATTAGAGAAATTACTAGTGTCATTAAAAAGTAAGAATTTCATTTTATTTGAAAATGACTCTTCAGAAGAGACTTCTGGTCAAAATGGAAGTGTAGGAAAACATGCCTCACCTCCACATACATCTACATCAAAAACTACAATCTGACTACAAAACAAGTATCACCCAAAATTGTCAGGAAATCAAGCTGTGTGAAAGTTCAACGAGCAAGGATTTAAAGAAGCTACATTCATCCAGACAAGTAGGAGGGGTGGAGACATGGAGAAACACAGACAGGTGGAGAGGTGTGGAGATGAGGAATGGCATGGACAGGTATGGAGATGGGAATGGGCAGTCCCACATCTATGTGTGGTGGATAAAAAATGGGAGGAATACCTTAGGAGTGAGGAATCCCAGCCCTAGTCCAGACCACCCAGCCCAGGGTTCCAGCACCAGGAAGATCAGTCCCCATAACTTCTGGCAGTGAAAACCAGAGGGGGTTGAGGCAGTAGAAGAAACTGCAGGTTTCTGAAAAGACTCCTCTAAAAGGGCCCACAACAGGCTCAGGACTCACGCAGACCCTCCTGGAAGGACACCAGTGGCATTTGGGGAGAAAGTGAAGAGAGAGTGTGGGGAACAGCTTCCTCCCAGGCAAAACTTCAGAGGCCAGGCACTGGCATTATCCTCTCAGGGAGCCCTCCCCAACACAGAGTAAGAGGGTAGTGACACAGGTTGTCCCACCCAAGTGATTACCTAAGGTTCCACCCTATACACCTTAACAGGTGCATTTTTCTACAATAGGCCACACTACTAAGACAGGGAGTAAAAGCAACTGTACATAATACACAGACACAAACACAGGGAGGTTGGTAAAATGAGGAGACACAGAAATATGGCCCAAATGAATGAAGGGAACAAAACTCCAGAAAAATATCTAAATAAAATGGAGATAAGCAACCTATCAGATGCACAGTTCAAAACACTGGTTATCAGGATGCTCCAGAAACTCACTGGGTACTTTGATGGCATAAAAAAGACCCAGGCAGAAATGAAGGCTGCCTTAAGTAAAATAAAGTAAAATCTAAAGGGAACCAACAGTGGAGAGGATGAAGCTGAGAGTCAAATCAATGATTTGGAACACAAGGAAGGAAAAAGCATTAAATCAGAACAGCAGGAAGAAAAAAAAATTTTTTAAATGAGGATAGGCTCAGGAAATTCTGGGATATCTTTAAATGTACCAATGTCTGAATCATAGGGATACCAGAGGGGAAGAGGAAGAGCAAGAAATTGAAATTTTATTTGACAAAATAATGAAAAAAAGTTTCCTAATTTCAAGAAGGAAATAAACATACAGGTCTAGGAAGCACAGAGAGTCCCAAACAAGATGGGCTCAGAGTATCATACCAAGACATATCATAATTAAAATGCCAAAGATTAAAGATAGAGAATCTTAAAAGCAGCAAGAGAAAAGCAGGCAATTACCTACAAAGGAGTTCCCATAAGACTGTCAGCTGATTTCTCAAAAGAAACTTTGTGGGCAAGAAGATTGGCAAGAAGTATTCAAAGTGAAGAAGAAAAGCAAGGACCTACAACCTAGATTACTCTATCCAGTGAAGCTAACATTTTGAATTGAAGGGCAGATAAAATGCTTCCCAGACAAGGTAAAATTAAAGGAGTTCATCATCACCAAGCCATTATTATATTAAATGCTAAAGGGAATTATATGAGAAAAAGAAGATCAAAACAATGAACATTAAAATGTCAGTAAATTCACAATTATCCATAATTGAATCCAAATAACAGACTAAGCAAACAAGCAGAACTGGAACAAAATCATGGAGGGTATTAGTTGGGAGAAAGGGGGGGATGGGAGGGAAGTTGCAGGGTTTAAGAAGCACAAATTGGCAGGTACAAAATAGACAGGGGGATATTAAAGACACAATAGGTAATGGAGTTGCCAAAGAACTCATATGCATGACCTACAGACATGAACTAAGGGGGGATTGCTGGAGGGAATGGGGGTACCAGGTAGAAGGTGGTGAAGGGGAACGATTGGGACAACTGTAATAGTATAATCAATAAAATATATTTAAAAAATAAAACAGTAAGAATTTCAAGTGCTTCTTTCTTTTTTTACACTTTCTTTTTATTGTTGACACTATTACAAATGTTCCCCATTTACCCCTATTCCCCCTTCTGCAGCCAGCCCCTACTGCCCCACTCTGGCCCTCACCACATTGTTTTCTCTGTCCATGGGTTAGGCATATGTGCATATATGTTCTTTGGCTAATGTCTTTGTTTGCTTCTATGTCCACTGGTTCGTGCCCCCAAAAGTCATGTGTTTTGAAAAACAGGAGACTCAAATTTACATGTGTAAATTTATTAAAATAACCATAAGTTGCCTGTGTTCACACTATTCCCTGATACAACTTTAACGTTGCCTTGCCATGGTCAATAGCACATAGAACTTTCTGTGAGAAACTTGTTAAGCTTTCCTTAAAACAAAATGGTCACTCTTCTTTCTCTATATTTCAAGATAAATTCCACAGGGTATTTGCCTACTTGAAAAAGTTGAAACTACATCCCATCTCTCCATGATGATTTATCTTGCTCTTGCTTTTTTGGTCACATGGGTATTCCATGTGTCAAAGGCAGTGATAGATAAAACTATGAATGATGTGGGTAGACATCATACTTGTCATAAGCATCTATCATCATCTTCTCAGGAATAAAACAATATATATTCATTCCATTATGAATTTCTTCCCCAATAAATTGTGTTTGCCCTGAGGACTGTTGTTGTGGCAGTTATTTTTAACCTCTCTGGTACCCAGCCTCCTCTGACCTTTTTTGTTGAGTCACTACTGAGCTATATTCAATGTTAAGTGTTAATATAGCCCCAGAATTGGTATGAGCCTCTACAGCTGCACACAGAGTAGTTTAGGTTAGCATAGATTTTATTGGATGAATTTGAAGCTGAAGATGTAGATGAAAGCAACAATACAATGTGTCCAATAATAGGAAATTATTTAAATTATGTTCAATTCTTATAATGAAGCAATGTATAACTGTTAAGAATTATAATGCAAAAAACCATAAAGATGAAAAATTATCAAAGAAATTTAAAGTAATGTTTAAAAACAATATGGACATATAATACCAACTTTTATATATATATATATATGCATACATAAATATATAAATAATATATAATTTTCATGGAAGATAAGATGATGGAATTATTTGGCCCTAAAATATTTGTGGTGATGGTTCCAATGGAGTTTTGTTCCCAGTGATTTCAATATCCATTTGCCTTTGCTCATATTATGCATTTAAAAAATACATACATATTATATTTGTGTGTATCCACCATCCATGACAAGAAATAGAACATTCCCCCAACCCAGAAGTCCCATATATGGGACATACTATTCCTTCTGTTCTTTTCTTCCCTACCAGACATTGCCACTTTTTAAGAACTGTGATGGTTCAAAGATGTTACCCTGCTTGTAAACTAACAGCCTGACACAGTTTTGTGAATCCTTGAAGACAAAAGATTCTTAGGAGAGGGAAAAGTACTGTTATACTTAGACAACATAAGCTTCATGTTCCCATTACCTCAGCTTGCTTCCCAAGTCCCATGGAGGTAATGCAGATTCAGAGAGAAGTTGCATGTACAGTGGGTTTGTCTTTCAATTGAATAACTTAGAGCTTTGGAAAAACTACAATATTTTGGAGGGATTGCTAGAATCCAATCTTTGCCCTAGTGGGAGACTTATCTTTATTATTCTTGGTAGCCAGCAAATCTGTCCTGTGCCCCAGAGGGACATACTATCTCTTTGTTTCAAGGCTGATTGCTGTACAAATACCCTTGAAAACATATTCCAGAAGAAAACTATCAGTACTTCTGTCAAAGATATGTGGAAACAAGCGAGACCAATAGAGTTTGTCTTCCAACACCAACAACTCAAATTTTTCTTAAAAATTGCCCTGCTTTATCGCTCCTCTTTAAATTTAATTGATGTATCTCTAAACAATACAGGTTCCTGCTTTTGAAGTTCATATTAATGGAACATTCAGTACTTATTTCCAATATATATTTTAAATCCACATTAAATTTGGAATTCATGCATGTTAATATATATAATTATAGCTTATCCATTATCATTGCTGCATAATAGTCCATTGTTTGAATGCATCAGAACTAAACCATACATTGCATTTATTCATTTGTATTATTTTCAGTTTTCTCTTCATGTAAAAATGTTGCCATAAACAGTCTCTTACAAGTTTCTTAATGGTTTTTTTCAAGATTTTTAATAGAGCATTTAATAGGAGAGGGTTGTTAGAACAAAGTGTAGGCATATAATGAACATTATTAGGTACTGCAGTAACTTTTCCCTAAGGGTTGAATTTTGAAAATATTTTTATTTTCTATTGATGTTAATTTTATGAACATCTACAATGAGTTTGTGTTTTAGGTGCTGAGCATTCTTGCCAACATGTGATATTATTCCTGCCTATTTCTTTTTCCCACTTTTAATGTTCTTTCTTATAAAAACATCAGAATTCTTCATTATTTTCTGGGTAGTATTAATGGCCAATCATTTATACTGTAACTATAACCTTTAATTCATGGCTTGCCTTTTCATCCTCATTTTATTTTCCTTCATTTCATTTGGTATCTTTTATGATCTTAAGTTCTTTATTCTAAAGCAAATTGATTAATGTAGCAACATATCACTATGTGGTTCATAGACAATATTTTATTAAGAAGTTTAATTGTGATGCATTATAATAATAAATATAACTTCCAAAAATGACTTATTAATGTATACATACATTTATGCATATATGATGTCTGTCCAGATGGTATCCTGCTATGTAATATGAAAAATAGAAACATTTAGTGAAGAAGATACAAGATACAAGAAACATTGTATATAGGACAATGACCACTCAGTCCCCTTCAAAGTAGGTACCTTGGGACCTCACACAGTTCTCCCCATTGCTATCGGCTGCCCCATCATATTTTCCTGACCCTTATCAATGGTCTGATCTCTTCCCTTTTAAAGATGATTTTAGTTTTGGGAAAAGCCAGTAGTTGCAGGGCTCCAAATATGGGCTGTAGGGGTGTTAAGTCACCTGGGTGATTTGATATTTTGCCAAAAAACTCTGCATGAGATGTGATGCCTGAGCAGGCACACTGTCATGATGAAGCAGCCAATCACCACTTGCCCATAGCTGCGACCTTTTTTTAAAAAAGTATATTTTATTGATTATGCTATTACAGTAGTTCCATTTTTTCTCCCTTTTATTCCCCTCTGCTCTGCACCCCTTGCCCACCAGCAATCGCCCTGCCCCTCCCTTAGTTCATGTCCATGAGTCATACATATAAGTTCTTTGGCTTCTTCATTTCCTATACTATTCTTAACCTCCCCCTGTCCATTGTGTCCTACAAATTATGCTTCTTATTCCCTGTACCTATTCCCCCATGCAACCCCCAACCCCCTCATTGCTGATAACCCTCCATGTGATCTCCATTTCTATGATTCTGTTCCTGTTCTACTTGTTTGCTTAGTTTTTGTTTTTGTTTTTTAGGTTCAGTTTTTGATAGTTGTGAGTTTGTTGTCATTTTACTGTTCATAGTTTTGATCTTCTTTTCTTTAGATAAGTCCCTTTAATATTTCATATAATAAGGGCTTTATGATGATGAACTCTTTTAACTTGACCTTATCTGGGAAGCACTTTATCTGTCCTTCCATTCTAAATGATAGCTTTGCTGGATATAATAATCTTGGATGTAGGCCCTTGACTTTCATGGCTTTGAATACTCTTTCCAGCCCATTCTTGCCTGTAAGGTTTCTTTTGAGAAATCAGCCTATAGTCTTATGGGAACTCCTTTGTCGATAACTGTCTCCTTTACTCTTGCTGCTTTTCAGATTCTCCTCATCTTTAATCTTGGGTAACATAATTATGTTGTGCCTTTGTGTGTGCTTTCTGGGCTCCAACTTCTCCGGGACTCTCTGAGTTTCCTGGACTTCCTGGAAGTCTATTTCCTTGGCCAGATTGGGGAGAGTTCTCCTTCATTATTTTGTCAAATAAGTTTTCAATTTCTTGCTCTTCCTCTTCTCCTTCTGGCACCCCATGATTCAGATGTTGAAGCATTTAGAGTTGTCCCCGACGTTCCTAAGCCTCTCCTCATTTTTTAAATTTGTATTTCTTCATTCTGTTCTGGTCAAATGTTTATTTCTTCCTTTTGCTCAAAATTGTTGATTTGCGTCCCAGTTTCCTTCCCTTCACTGTTGGTTCCTGTGTATTTTTCTTTATTTCACTTGGCATAGCCTTCACTTTTCCCTCTACTTTGGGACCATACTCAATCATTTCTGTGAACATCTTGATTACCAGTGTTTTGAACTCTGCATCTGATAGGTTGGCTACCTCTTCATCACTTAGTTATATTTTTTCTGGAGTTTTGATCTGTTCTTTCATTTGGGTCATATCTCTTTGTCTCAGTGCTCCAGTTAGGTTGTAAGGGGCAGGGCCTTAGGTATTCACCAGGGCAAGGCAACCCATATTGTTGTGTTGTGGTGCTAAATGTGGGGGAGGGGTCAGAGAGGGAACAATGCTGCTTGCTCATCCCTCGACAGGCTTTCAGTCACTTCCCCCACTACCCACAAGTAAATTGGGCCTTTCTGGTGCTGATTACCAGGTGAATGGGTTTGTATATGTTCTGGGACCCTGAGGGTCTCTCCAACCAACTTTCCAACCAATTGTGAGCCTGGGAGTTTTTCCCACCACTGTAAGCCCTACATGTTTTTAAAGCCAGAGATTTTGAGTCTTTCTTTTCCCTCAGTGGAACCCTGGGTCGTGCCATCTGTCTCACTCCCTTGTTGTTCCTCCTAGTTTATCTACAGGCAAATGTGGGACCACCCAGTCTATCTGTGGCCTTCTGAATCATCCAAATAGTTTCCACAGAAGACTGTTCAAGTTTAATGCAAAATCTGACGCAGATTTGTTGCTCTAATTGCTCAGTCATTTTGAATGTGATGGCCACACAGTACGCATGTTCACTCAATGACGTCTACTGCCCCCACTGACTAATACAGCGATGTTGTCATAGTTCATACATGCACATTCCCATCCATTTTCCTTGGCTGCCCAGTTATGTTGATGTGTTGCAAATTAACAACAGCTAGAATTTTTCCAGACAGATATTTTTTATATATATAATATATATATTTATATTATATTATATAATACATATATTTATATTATATATAATATATATTTAATAAATATATAATATATATAAGTATATATATAAAATACACACATACATATATACGTGTGTGTGTGTGTGTGTGTGTGTGTGTGTGTGTATTCATGCAGATAACCAAGTGGCCATATTTGTTCACTTTCACAATGGATCTGCAATAGCAAATCTATCAAATACAACTGTCTATATCTCTGTAGGTCTTTAACTAGTCTCTTTTGGTTACACTGATTTATTTGTGTATTCCTATTTCAATACTAAATTAATAATTATAGCTTATAATAATAATTGGCATAAGGAAAGGCAAATACTTCCATCTCATCCTGATTCTTTAGAAATGTTTTTGCTGTTCTGGATCTTTCTCTTCTGTAGAAATTTTAGAATCATCTTGTCAAGTGTCCTTACCTACCCACTCAAAAGCATATAAAAATTTCTATTAGAATAGCATTGAATCTATAGGTTAATTTAGAAGAATTAAAATATTTAGAAT